>OY757931.1:52908768-52936268 GCA_963585895.1 Sepioteuthis lessoniana | reverse complement strand
TTCGGATCCCTACAGAAAAAAGGATTTCTAACATTAAGGACTTTACAAAACGGAAAATCTAGACGACGCCCAGAATCTTCCTTTTTTTAACGACTCTCTCTCTCTCTCTCTCTCTCTCTCTCTCTCTCTCTCTCTCTCTCTCACACACACACACATACAAATCTTTGGAGTTTATTTTCAAATATATGTGGATTTTAAAACCAGGTTGATGCTGCTTGCTTGAAAATTATGTGGAGTCAGTTCCAACGTAAGTTTCTTTTAACATTTCATGATCGAAAGAGGATAGTCTCATTTTCTTAGCATACTATGCGCTTCATGATGCGTTAATTCCTCACACATACACACACACACACACAGAGAGAGAGAGAGAGAGAGAGAGAGAGAGTTGAACGATTGAAACTCTCTAAACCTACGAAACATGTACAAGGGTTGCTCCGAAAGTAATGCCTCCTATTTCTTTTCGCGGAAATTACAACAAATAAAGGAAGAACAATAACACGTTTGGATAGAGCAAGTTTTCAGTTACAAAACTCTATTTTCCCACATAGTTACTACCACCACTGGTTACGCATTTTCATCAGCGCTAAACATGCTGTGCTAGTAAATTTCTGCACCAGCGGAGGTGACCTATTACTTCATTACGGCAGCGATAACAGCACCAATGTGGGTAAAATGCTGTCCCCGTAACCCATCTTTCATCAGCCCGATTCGCGCGGATGTACTGATCGAGTCGCTCTTCATTTCGTGAGTTGACAGCTTTGTCAAACGTGGTTTGTTACTTGCATCATTGTCACAGTTGAAACGCATTGCCCACTGCCTAATTATGCTCGCATCAACCGTTTGTCTCCGTAAATCACAGAGTAAATCAAGAGTCACAGGGTACAATTTTTTCGTGTGGATAGAATTTCATGATACACCTTTTCTTTTATGTTTGACACCATTTTTTCAGACTGCCGTTCAGCAAAAATAGATTTTAACACACACACACACACACACACACACACACATATATATATATATATTATTGGCTGGAAAGTTGGCCTCTACTGCCATGCCACCAACATTCCCTCTGACACGTTCATCAACTAAACTTAGCTTAATTTGTCACAAGGTCAGAAATGTCGGCCGCCTAGTGAGATTCGAACTCACTAGCAAAGGTTTGGAAGCCTGGCTAACCATTACATCATGCAAAGCTCTCCATCCGCTTCCGACATTGTGGGATGATATAATAAAAGATAAAGTATTACTTTCGGAGCGACCCTCTTACGAATGCGGCATACAGATTCTTGTTCCTCTCAGGCGAAAATGCAACCATGTGGAAAAATAGTGTTTTGTGTCTGAAAACTTCTATCCAACAGTTTCTTTGTGTCTGTTGTAGATTGCGTGGAAATAAATAAGAGGCATTACTTTCGGAACAGCTTTCATACTTCGAGAGTGGATTATTACTTTCTTTTTTAAATGGGATTTTACCACAGAGGAAAGGTATTATGCCAAAGGAGAATGGTGTCATTCCGCAATGGTTATATATATATATATATATATATATATATATATATATATATATAAGCCTCACCAGTCCGTCGAATGCTTGGATTTACCATCTGGATATATCGTAGATTTTGTCAGCATAAAACTGACCAAGTACGATGAACTGATTTTTGGAATTACAACTTCTGAAGAATTCTTATTTTACGCAACACGGCTGGTTTGGATCAATAACTAGACTGACTGTCTGATGGAAAGACACCTTCGAGTATGTATTTACCCAACACCCTCTGCTACGAGCAGGATACCAGACAAAGTCAATTTTTGACCGGAGTACAGTTGTTTTCAATTCGTTTTCCTTCTTCTAGACTAGTTGCCCTACCAAGACTAAAGAACCCTATCTGCCCTATTATTTACCCATAGCTGGAGGAAGGGAAGAGATGGATTCATGTCTTTACCAAAGGCATTAGCGTAAAGGGAAACGCAAACTGCCTCGTCCAAGATTTGAACCCTGTTCGTCGACTTCATTTTCTACAGGACATCGCGAATCCTCATTAATTTTTACTAGTTTTTTCTTGAATCTTTTGAATGAAATGTAATTGATTTTTTCATTGTTTGTCAGCTCGTTATTTCTATGACATCCAGGAAAAGCGCGTTTTTAAGACAACGATAAAGAATGATCAACCGGTGAGTTTCAAACACATGTCCCCCCCCCCACTTTTTTCTCTTGAGGAGACCTGGTTATTCATATTGGCTGCTTTACCAACGAAGCCTAAATCACGCCTATAACACATCCCGTCCTTCGTCTCTCCATCTGTCGGCGCAATGTTATTGTTTTTAAGTACGAGTCGTGTTAATTTGTCTTGCTTAAGTATAGGATTTAAGGGATTTATTCGGTTCCTTATGTGACATAAGGTCGGTTTAATGAGGAGGTGCTTCACAGGAAGCAAGCCTTTTGTTCATGTTTCTTTGGCATTCCCTCTTCAGGGGCACCTCAAGCACTGGGCAATAAACCCAGCTCTTATTCCTTTTACGAGAGGGGCATTTGCTGCTTAAAGGGAAGTCTCCCCGGAACTAAACTCAGCTTAGTTTGATACAAAATCACATGTATAGAGCACACAGCGACGATCTAATTCATTAATGATCGGCGAGACCACCCAGTTAACCATTGGACAATGGACACATAAAGAAAATTCAAAAATTGCATCGAGTGCGATCGAAGCACACGAGGAAGTCAGTGAGAATTGAACTCACTAACAGGGGTCTGCTTGCCAGCTCGTTAATCAATACAGGCATTTGTAGTCTCTATTAACTTTGCAAGTGTTGTAACTTCGTTTTTTTTTGTTTTTTTTTTACAGTATACTGTAACAGAATATCTTTTTACAGATTACTATCCTTACCTTTTACTATCTCTCTATCTATCTATCTATCTATCTTCGAAAGTTGTTAAAAAAAATTCTAATCCTCATCTCGATTTAAGATTTGTCGTACACCTCTCACCTTTGTATGGGCTCAATCTGCACTTGAATTAAGACAGAAATCGGAATTAGTTTTTCTAGTTTTATAAGAAGTTACCACAAAAAAAAAAAAAAGGTCAGCCATACTCATCTTTCTGGGCGAGGCTTAGAACTTTTTGAACGATCTATCTATCTATCTATCTAGAAGAAGAAGAAGAAGAAGAAGAAGAAGAAGAAGAATCAAAATCCATCTACTTGCTCCATTGTACTAAAGAGTGAGGGGTCGAAGGAGTCTAATACCTGTGTTGTAGTTTTTTTTTTTGCTTTCCCCATACATACGTGCATGAAACCTCTTGTTAAAATGACCACATGTCGCATATTACAGCCAAGGAGGTGTAGTTAAATACAGGATCCTACCCCTTATCCCCAACTTGGCTTTTAGGCTGAGATTAAAATGGTCTAAATGCCAAGATGATAACCCCAGATCGAATAAATCCGTGTATAATAGCGATGTACGTTAATCTAAAGAAAATTTGCGAGGTTTCTCTAATTCCATTATTAGGACGCTTTTCTTTGAATGAAACTTTCACATCTTGGGATTTTGATCTTAAAACCTTTGCGATTTTATGATGTTTGAAGATGCCAATGACGTAAGAGTTATTGAAACGGAATCAGTGAACTGAGGATCGAATCCTGGCTCTGGCTTTTTATATTCACTTGGCATATTTATTTTCCGGAGAAAGGCATGAACTGATTTTTTGCGTTCTCTCTCATTACCAAATAACCTGAATAGCGTGTTAAAAATGCTGGAATAGAAGATGATTCGAATGACTGATTTTAATGGCATGTCAAACCGTGTAAGATTATTTTATACTTAAGGAGTTTTTGCATATGGTTCGATCAAAAACAAATCCTTTTTTTGATCTACAACTGGGACCCTAACAGGTACAATCACTCCGGGTCAGAGTGGACCTGGGAGTAATGGCAATGAAGGAGTACTTTACACTCTCCAAGGCTCCTGGAGTAGAACTTCGCCATCACATGTTGTTTAGTGTCACACCACGACATCCCTTATAAGAGGGGGGGGTCTTACCCTTCTGCAGGAGATACAACCAGCGTATTCTAAACGCTCTTAACAAGGTTGAATAAAGATGGCAGAAGTCGAGTGAGCATTTAGATTAACCACTCTCCCATAATCACCTTACCAATCCAGGCGATATCAGGAAAAAAAGGACGTTTGTTCTGTTTATATTGACGACGGATAAAAATAGAGTGACAAAACAAAAACAAAAACAAACACTTTTTTTCTTTTCTGTGAGTTACGATTGTTGCAGGCTAATAGACCTCACGATTTCATGTTTGTGTTTGCCCAGTAGATCTTGTGGCGTCAGACCAGCGAGCAGTTTCAGATTGAACAACTGTACGAGAATTTATCAATGGATGTATTTTACCCGACCAGAGAGGAATTGACGCATGCGCAAATTGGATTACTATTATTTTTCACCAAGTCTCTGACTTACCAACGTGTGTTCATCACGAGAATATAAATTGATTGGAACTTTATCGGCTTGTAGCAGCAACGGTAAGACACCAATTTTTATTTTTCTTAAGTTTTTGACTGTATTTTATCTTATCTAATCGTTCAAGGCTATTGAAATCTTCACAAACTTACGATGTTGATATGGTTAAAACACGATGTTGTCAGAAATGTTTGTTATGAATATAAAAATGAAATAATGTTTCTTTAAATCAATAAGTGGGAAGAGTTTGTTAGAGTAATGGCTCAGTTATTAGTTTGAAACATTAATTGAATTAAAAATAGATTTAAATTTAGACAATTTCACAATCAACTTGACAACTTTTGTTCTCTTTAATCTATTTATCTATCTATCTATCTATATTTAATGCCAAAATTTGATTTATTTGTTGTTTTTATAATCATAACCATTTACGTTTTCAACGATCTGTTGCAATCATTTTTAAAAAAATTGTCTATAATAAACAGAGAAATGTTAAGACCCACAAAACATACCCGTCTGTATCTTTGGTTGGACCGCAAATTTCAAAAATCTAAAAGTAAACAAACGAAAAAAGAAACAAAATTCAAACCTTTTCTTTTTCCCCCACGTGACAATCATACAAACCAATCAGAACTCTGACGCTCACAATTCTAAATATCAATTCCTACACTTCTACACCAGATTTCACTTGCACCTATTACCTACTTTGGCTGGTGTTTGACCATGGGGACAAAACCGTACTCAGCGTTCAACTATTTTACACATATAATGAATTAAACATTGACCCCCCCCAAATGATTTATTTGTATTGAATTTGTGATTGTTCTGAAAACTTACAAAAAGCAGATTAATACAGGGAAAATTTTTTTTCGTGTTGGTAAATTAGTAAATGACCAGCGTTCCTAATTACGTTGCCTCGACAACCTCAGTTGAAACGTTTCCCAATATTTTTTTAAAAATAAAATATTTTTCTAAATCATTTTCTGATAAAGTTCACACAGAGCAGAAACATCAAAACAAAGAGATGAACACTCACCGAATTTGTTTGCATGTTGTTTGCTTTGATTGATTTAATAGCATATAAACTTCCAAAAGTAAAAAAGGAATATTAACCAAATTTCGGTATTAAATAACTTAATACCGAAATTTGATTAATTTACAATTGTTTATTTATCATAATTATGACCATTTACATTTTCAAAGTCCTATGGTAAAAATAAATAAATGAATGAATAAATAAATAAATAAAGAATAAAAAATTTATACAGTACCCATTATGTTTGCACAGAGTTACATAATATCAAATATTCCTATTTAATACAAATAATCTGCTCAGCAATATGGTTGAAAGTATTTCTATCCACTTCTAATAATTTTCGAAAAGATTTATTTGACCCAAGATGGAACGATGATTGACACTCTGGGTCAGAAGTGACCAGAGAGTAAAAAGAACCGTGGGGGACTCCACATTTCTCAGAAATTGAGCCTTACTACCAGATGCAGTTTAGTGTCAAACTCAGAACACCCTCTTTTGGTGAATTCGGGGTCTTACCCCCCCCTCGGAAGGAGATACAATCAGCGCATTTTAAGCCCCATTGACGAGGTGGAGATTGGTTTATACGTCTTGTTTCTCATTCACTCTGATATTTTATCAATATATTCACACACACACACACACACACACACACATATATATATATATATATTAAGGAAGTAGGCCAACCATAGTTGAGGGAGACCCGAAGGCTCCCTTTTCAATACCTTCTACACCTAGGTGTGGGGAAGGGCGCTACTTTTCCCCCTGGATTGCTCCACTTACCCTTGATTCGTACATTATAATGCTGAGTGTTAAGCAAAAAGGCGTCTAGAACAATTTTTTAGTCTTTGGTATGAATCGAACTGGGAATGAACACGGTTCTCCCAGACCATTGGCTAAATATCGAGAAATTGATTGATAAAACTCACTAATAATCTTTAAAATAAAAAAAGAATCACTTGATGCTTTGAAACGAAAACAGAGGTGAAATAAAACCTTAAAAATTAAATGAAAAAGTTTCGAGATGCAATAAAGAGCTGTTCCTTAAAGTCTCATGTAGTCATGATTTTAAAATCACCAGACAGGCGCTTATAGCGTTACGGTTATCGTCGTAGGAAATGTACTCGGCAACCAGTGTTCAAATCTTGGACGAGGCTGTTAGCATTTCACTTTGTGCTAATACCCCCAGGAAAGTTATGAGTCTAACTATTCTCCCCCCACCACCAGCTATAGATAAATAGCAGCGAAAACTGGACCCTTTAACCTTAGCATGGCAACCAATCAAAGAGAAAGAAAGCTTTGAATTCAAATGATTTGTACTCCGCTTAAAAGCTGACCTTGTGTCGAATCCTGTTCGTGGTGGAGGGGTTGGATAAATACACCTAATCATCATCAGGCAGACAAATATTTTTTATGGCTCTTCTGTTGATCTTGATATATAAGGGCCTAATTGTTCAGTTAAAGATGTGACGGACTCCCTTCATAGTTGATTTGTTTATAGAGGTGAAACCTTGTGTAAAACTCGTCACAGACTTTTCAATGAGCTGATAATAGAAAGTGGGTTACCAGAGTGCCACAGATGCCTCGAACAGCACTTTTGAAGCGTCTTTTCTTCTACAATGGATGGCTCACCAAAGCTCAGTTTGTCCTACTGTTGACCCATAGGTGGGATAGGAATGAAAGGGTCATGCCTTTCCCAAGAACATTAACGAGAAGTGAAATGCAATCAGTCTCCTCCAGGATTTGAACTGCCCGTCGAGTCCATTTTCTACGATGATAGCCGCCATGGGTACCTCCCACTATATATAATATATAGTAATAAAAATCTCATCTATTTGCTATCATTTTATTACTATCTACCGGGCCGTTGGTCTAATGAGTAGAGTGTTCGTTAATGGTCCGCGAGACCGGGGTTCAATCCCAGGTCGAGTGATACCAAAGACTCAAAAATGGTACTTGATGCCACCTTACTTAGCACTCAGTACGAAAAAGTGAGGATCAAGGGTATGGAGTAGCACCCTCCCCTACACCTCGGTGTAGTAGCTATTGAAAAGGGTGCCTTTGGGTCACCTTCGACTAAGGTCGCCAACTTTTTATGACTATAAGTTTCATGTACAACTGAATTTCATATATCAACTAAGTTTCATGTATCAAATATGGATTCGAAGACACAATCATCTGATGAAAATTGTGTCTTCTATTCCACACTTGATACATGGAACTTGTAGAAATAAAACGATAGTGAATAGGTGAGTTTTTAATCACGTTTAGTTTATACAGACAGACACGCGCGCGTGCACACACACACATCTACACACATACGCATACACGCATATATAAATATATGAATAATTATGAGGATAAATTTTCTTATAAAGGCAGAATACAATATCTTACCAACATCAGTCAACCGAAAATTGCTGAAATTCCCCAAAATCTGACCAATCCAATGCATGTGGAAAGACTGGTAACCTTAATCATATTCTCACTAGTTATGAGTTTCTGCTGAAAAGCTACCTGTCAAGACAAACAGGTATTGGAGATACTTTCTGAGACAACACAGAGATGTTGTGAAGCTAGCAATAAAATTTCAAGCAAAAAACAATTAATAAATTTTGTAAAAGAAGGTAATATTCTTGGTGTTGCTTTTCCAAATAAGTACATTCCCCGTTATTTGATTGTGGCACGGACTGGAACGTTGCAGTAAATTTGGAACGTTATCTCGTCTTATCAGCTGAGATAACGTTAACTGCGCAGCGTTTAGATCTTGTTAATTAAAATCAAATTAATTTATTAAAAAAGAATCTACATCATTGAGTTAACGGTTCCTTTTGAGGAAACTAGTGACTGGGCTAATCGACATAAACCGGAAAAGTTCGAAGATCTGCGAGAGCAATGTGTTCAAAACGGCTGACCTGTCGATATATTTCCTGTTGAAGCCGGATGCTGAATTTTTTTGTTGCTAATTCGACACCTGTATACTTGAGTAAACTCGGCTTTTCACAAACAGAAAAATAGAAATATATCAAGAGACTCCTAGATCAGACAGAAGTTGCATCTGTATAGATCTGGTATTTCTGCACAGAGAAAACCTGGTGGTATCGTAAGCTCCCGTATGTAAAGATGCTTTGGACTGGAAATTTGAACTTAGGGTCATCATCTAGTAAAAGCTTTGGTAGTAGTACTAGTGTTTTTATCTTTGCGGTAGCTGATATATATATATATATATATATATATATATATATATATATATATATATATATATATAATTAGAATATATAAGTTTTATAATATAGAATTAGATATATCAAACATATGTTATATAAAATAAACCAATCAAATACAAGTTATACTCTAAATACTTTTATAAGTAATTTTGTGTTAGATTATCTAATAACATTTCTTGCATTAAATTAACAGCAGCAATAACAAAAAACAACCAACGAACCAACAAAAAGTATCATTAACTTCTCGATAAAATAATTTAAAAATTCAACATTAATTATTAAATTTGATTTTTTATTTTACACCGCAAATCCCTTGAACCGTAAGAAAAGTTTCAATATTTTGTTAATCGTATATAAGTAATCTTAATTCTGATTTGAGAGAATGAAATAAACACTAAGAAATTTTATCCACTCTGGCTATGGGTTAAATCGTACCATGACTGTTCTTCTACAAGGATGTCTTTGGCATTAACACACGGATATTTCAAACTAAGAAACCGAACAAGGTTAAAGTCAAAGGGAAGTAACTATAAATGCTTAATAAACATTTCGAAATATATTACATTCAACGGGAGGTAACTCTTCTAAACAACGCCTATTCACCTGCATATATTTTTTTTTTATCAAAAATAAATAAATAAATAAATAAATAAAAATCAATTAATAAAAAAATAAAAAAGGCAATCATTAAATTTTCAAATCCAAAATTTAAATAAAGAACTGTGCATTGCTGAGCTTCTTATACGATAAAGTGTTGACATTTAGACATCAAGACTGCCCTTTTCTTTAATACAGGAATAATTATCGACACAGGAAAATGTATCATACATCAAAATGAAGCTGGTCCTCTTTGGATCACATTCCTACTTCTTAACATAGTCACCATTCCTCTCAATAGCAATGTTCCACCTTCGAATGAGAGCTTGTATCCGGGCCTCATTCTGTTGACTGTTCTTTGAACCACTTCATCACTGCAGTTTTCACTTACTCGTCTTAAACCTTCTTTCATGGGGCCAAAGAGATGAAAACATTATGCCTTGATTCATGGATGATACTTGTTCCTGTGTCGGTAATTATTCCTGTATTGAAGAAAAAGGCATTAGTTTTTTTAAAACTACATCATCATCATCATCATCATCATCATCATCATCATCATCATCATCATCATCATCATCACACAAGTGGTTCTGTGTGCATGGATTCCCTTGACTCTCTCTCCATATCTATAATTGCTCTCGCCAGGTCCTCTCGATTGTTTGGATGATATCCTGTTTTATTTTATCAGAGATATCAGATTTTAATCAGGTCGATTGCTTGTAGAAAGCAGTCCATGCCTTGTCTATGTGTATATTAACTTCGCTTTCAGATATATTGCTATCGAGATATGTAAAAAAGTTGGCGACCGTTGTTGAGGGTAATCCGAAGGTTCCCTTTTCAATTGGTACTTCACCGAGGTGTAGAGGAGGGCGTTACTCCTTTCCCTTAATTGCTTCACTTTACCCTTGATCCATATCTTGTAATTTTGAGTGTTAAGCAAGGAGGCATCAAGTACCATCTTTTAGGTTTTTGGTATCACTCGACCTGCCTCTCGAACAATTGACGAACTCTCTAACCATTAAATGGTGTAAATGTGGAGAATGCACCTTGTTTAATGCACGTAAGCTCTTTTTTCATCCGAGTTCACGTAGAAACCATAGCCTCTTGCTGCTTGCTCCTGGCACCAGCGTAGACCGCATCAAGTAATAGTTTCTGCAGGGTATCAGTTGCTTCTTGTTTTATTTTATTCTATTTCATTTTATTTTATTGTGAAACCATTTTATTGGATCTATTGTCTTCCGTAATTCCTAATCTATACTGTTTATTCATAGAAATGGCGCTTACATTTCGGTTTTTTAAAAACTTGATTGAAAATTAGGAATTCATTTGTTTGACCCACAAAAACAAACTATGACACATCCTCAGTTTTTAGAATGGAGACATTAGAAAACCCATTTGAATAAATTTTATGACTCGAGGGTGAGATGAAATAACCCCGTTCTTTCAGGAACACTGAACCAAATATATAGAGCAGCGTATATGTCATGCCCTATACCGAACAGATCGATAGTCTTTAATTTATTATTTTTTTCAAGCCACAAATATTTAAGAAATTATGGAAGAGATGATATATTTTTATAAGCATTTCATTGTTATCTTCATTGAGAATTTGAATGATTAAATAAAAATGATTTTCAGAACTCACAAAAGTATCATTCAATTAACATCATTTAAGTTCCGATTAATTTGACTGTTTATTAAGGGGAGGTAACTTTTTATTAAGAGTAACGCCCCTTGAAAAATTTATTAAACTCGTTATTAAACTGATCAAAATTATAGACGATTATTTTTTGTTTTTAGTTTTTTTTCGTGTGGTATAATTGTTAATAGAGTTGACAAGCCGGCTATTGTTGCTGAGTTTAGTCCTCACTGAGTGCCCCATAATTCTAACCTTGTGATAAACAAAGCAAATTTTAGTAAATTACAAGAATTTTTTCTCATGCCATTTTTAGTTGCTTTTTTTTTTTTTTTTTATTACAACTCCCTGGTTATCATTCTTCAGACGTTAGAAATGTCGAATTAAGTCATGAGCTTTAGAGACTGCTGCTCAGGAATCCCTACCTAGCAGAAAGTTAAATGAAAAGTTATTTAATTTGTGCCTGCTGAATCAAAGTATAATTATTATTGTAAAGCTTTTGATACGTAACACTTTTGTATGTATCTACACTACGAAAAGAACACAATACAAAAGGTCAATTTTTAAGCGCAGTACAGATATGGTTTTAATTCAGAGTTTTCTTTCTCCTAGAATGATTGCAATGACAAGGTCAAAGAGTTTAGTGCGCTTTTTTATTTACCGAAGCTGGAGAGAGAATAGTCGGATGGAGACCTTTCTCAAGGGTATCAACTCTATGTAAAATGCAAACAACCTCGTCACCGTGTTCATTTTCAACGGTGATAACCGTTGTAGTAAACAACAGATAAGCATCTACATTCATTAACATTAGAATTGCGCAATGGCAACAAATTCAACCGGAAATCTGTGTGTGTGTGTGTGGGGGGGCAAGGATTCTTCATGATTAAGCATTTAAAGTATGTACATAGAATGATTAAACAGGTTAACTCTCTTGGCAATTGAAAACGTTGTTCTCAACAACTTACAATTATGTTTTAGAGAAATTTGTTCACTAGAAATTACACAAAGTAAATGTCTCGATTTTAATTGTGATTAACCTTGTAAATTTTTTTTCTTCTGATTCTTTTCTTTTTTTTTTTTCAAAATCATTCTAATTACTGGGGTTTTCACAATACCTGTTGGTGGTGTCCCCGCACCAAAATGGCTAAAGTGCGGGACTGCAGTGTCGAAATAAGCGAGTTCGAACTCGAGACGCACTATTATATTTAGGTTTGATTTCTTTGTTTTAATAGCATATCAACTCTTTTTAGGTTATTTAATGCCAAAGCCATTCTCCTAGAAGAACAGTAGTGGTACTATTTAACCCATAGCTGGGAGGATAAGGGGGTTCATACCTTTCCCAAGGGTATTTGCCCGAAAGTGAACGTAATAGCGCGACTGGAGTACGAACTCGCGTACTACGATTCTGCAGTCCATCGCTTTAACAATTACACCACGAGGACACTCCCTATTATATTTACTTTCGGACTAAAACCTCTTATCCTTCAAGCAATGGTTTAAATATCACAACTCCTTTCTCTCTAAGGATAACTTCGGCATTATTAATATATTAATATTAGATAATCCACGAAAGTTGATATACCATTAAAACAAAGGAACCTGGAACAATACCTGTTTTACCTGAAGCCTACAAAGTCCTCATTTTAGTGTCATATCTTGATACTTTTTTTAAGTCGTAGCTTTTGGCAAAACGCCAAAACTGCGCACTCAATAGTCACAAGTTCTCGGTTCGTGTGACTTTTTGTAGTAAACTGCTTCATCTAAAACAATTTGTACCGTATTACATGTAATACTAATTGATTAATAATGATAATAATAATAATAATTATATGAAAGAAATACTAGTAAGATGTAGGGAGTAACGAACAATTTTTCATTTAAGAAATTGAACATTATTACACATTATGGTCACTTATTTTTTGTAAATTCAATTTATTAGAAATAGTAAAATGTTAATTAGTTTTTAAATTAGGCTTAACATTTTGGACCCGACTGTCCGATATTTGTGCCGCTACCGAGATATACAAATATCCGGCGGATATATGCATATATAGCCGTAGCGATATAGAAATAGGGATCTGTTGTCCGGATCTCATACGGACGACAGATCCCTATTTCTATATTACTATTGCCAATCAATAACACTGCTAACCAGGCTGTTAAATAACAGATTACAGAATTCTACATTATCAGCTATGTTTTTTTAGCAAGGGATTCCAGATAGCGCGGGAACGGTGTCATTAGCGTCGGGGAAAAGGGCTCAAATTGTAAAAGTCGGTCGATTGAGTGACTGATATTAACGGCATGTCAACCTGTCGAGGGTTATATTATGCCTATAGATGAGAGAATCGCATCCATTGTACATTCGTATTTGCATTTTTATTTAGTTTTTTAAGAGTCTTTTTGCTTTATTTTTGCTCACTATTAAATATATATATCAAACAGATCTATTTGACCTATAAATGGAACCCTAACTGATACAACCACTTCGAGTCAGAGTAGACCTGGGAGTATTGGCAATTAAGGGGTACTTCAAACTCCCCAGATAGCCCAGTCGGCTGGGGCTGTAGAATACACAGACTGCATCTTTGCAGAGGGGTAATACCCTCCCGACGAGAGTCCTTGATATGACACTAAACAATCTGATGGTGAGGCTTCAGTAATATTGGAGCCTTTACCATCATTCCCAGGTCCACACTGGCCCGGAGTGGTAGCACCTGATAGGGTCCTATCTATGGGTCAAATAGAACTAAACTGTGTACTTATGCTAAACTAAATTGCTTGAAATAGGACTGTTTTAACGTTTAAACTGCGTACTTATGCTAAACTGAATTGTTTGAAATTTAATTCAGCGTTAAGTGACCCGAAAAGGGTTGATACACCGTAAAACAAAATAAGCTACCAACCAACCAACCAACCAAATTCCCCAGAGTTCCAGGTTTGGATCCTCTCCATTAGATGCAGTTTAGTATCATACCAAAGACCCCCCCTTCTTTTTTTTTTTAGGTGTCTTACCCCTCTGCAGGGCAACAGTCAGAATATTCTAAGACCAGCCGACAATCGAGTTTTACGTAATTAGTTCAATTAAATCGTACATTTTTCAATCAAATTTACTAATGCCTTTCCTAGGTTTGTTTTGGTTTGGTTTATTTCTTAAACGGCTTATCAACTCCAGATGAATTATTTCCTACCGAAATTTGATACAAATAATCTATACACAATTATATGGTTTCAAGTAATTATTCCTTTTTGACAATAACATTCGTTTGCTTAGAGTTGTATGGTTTCAAGTATTCTTATCTAATACTAATAATTCATATGCAGTTATATGGTTTGGTCTATCTAACAGCATATCAACCCCTTGTAGGTTATTTAATGCCGAAGTTTGATGCAATTGTAAAAGTTTTATTATAATCATTACTATTTTAAAATAAAAAGGTCCACGATGAGATTTGTATTTTTTGAATTCATTTATTTTGTTGTTACATACGTGTTATATATGTGTATGTTTCTAGCTTGTTGCTTTCGTCAGAGAACCTATGTGCCACAAGGCCATGTTAATGAGGTACTCAATGAGATTTGAATTCACTCTTCCAGTTTGAATGAGCTTTGGTTGGCCAGGCGGGTTTATATAGGGGCTATTCCTCTCTTTTCTAGAGGGTGTTTACTTTGGTCTGCTTTTACTCCTCTTTAATATTTGATATGTTTATAGTTGTGTATGTGTGTGTGTGTGTGTGTGCGCGTGTGTGTGTGTGTGTGTGTGTTTTCAGTTTGATTATTTCGTCTGAGAACATGTCTGGCATAAGGTCTAATTAATGGGTATTTAATGAGATTTTAATTTACTAGTGTTTGTAGTTTGAATGTTTTTTTTTTATTTCCGTTTGTGTGTGTGTGTACGATTCATGTTTTATTTAACTTAGTTTTAAATTTATCTAAAAAAATTTCATTATATTTTCTACATTTCGTTGCAATCATTTCCTCAATTAGAAGTTTTTATTTGTTAATAATCATTTGTTTGCACACAGTTATATGATATCAAATATTACTATCTATATATTGCACACAGTTATATGGTTTCAAGTAACTACTCCTATTTAGTTGTCTAAATTTCTGAGATGAAGCTTATTGATTCTTATCATTAAGGGTTTTCGGACATCTTTATTGTTATTTCCAAAAAAAAAAAAAAAAAAAAAAAAAATGAATATGAGCACAGTTAAAAAATCATACATAATAATACTTGTCAAGTAAGAACATTAAGTTTATAAGTCCCAAAAATTCACTCTGTCCAGATTTTCCAGCAGGACACATAGCGTAACGGTTATGGGGGTTGGTTCCCTAATCTTCTGAGGAGACAATCATCTGGAGGTTGCAGGTTCAATCCTGGCTGCAGGCGAGCAACAATACAGGAATACTTAACACTTGTACCCGGTTATGGCGAACGGAATCAGAACAGGCGATCCCTGTGGATTCAATAAAGGACGTAGTTCGAATTTCCGTGAAGGTTCCCGAGTTCGACAAACACCTGAAGAAGGCCGGAGGACATATCGGCCGAAACGTTATGGAAATAACAATAAAGATGAAGACAATAATCCGAAAACCCTTAATGATAACAATACTATTTAATAATGATCATTTGTTTGCTCACATTTATCGGGTTTCAAGCATTCCTATCCAATAATAATTTCTAAACATACATATTTTAAGCCCTACTAACAGGATTATGCGATTCATGCAAAAATTGATGGATATATTTACATTACTGTTTATTTTTCGAATGAATATACTCGTACAACAAATTATCATACAAGCATTTTACGTGTTTTTATGATTAACGAGATAATTTCATAGACCATTGTTTGCGAGTCCGGTACATCTGAGCTAGATTAGTTCCGTATAGAAAAAAAAAAGTCTTCGCGACTAATTTTTGTTTCTTTGCCTTTAGAAAACTTTTCTCTTCTCAGAAGGCAATTTATCGGATCTGACAGATATTGATCTTCTGTCATTTGTTCTCTCTTTTTTATTTTTATCATTTCCTTTTCGCTAAAATGGCAAGAAACAGACGATGTCCTGAAGAAACTATTACTGGTGCAGACTACACAGATAATCTAGCGCTTCTTACTAATACACCCGCTCAAACCGAATCTCTGCTGCATAACCTGACAAGGGTCTCTACGTGAACTCAGAGATAAAAGAGTTCATGTGTTTTAATCGAGATTGTCCTTTCCCATTAAATGAACAACATCTGAAATTAGTAAACCAGTTTATGAACTAGTCTACTAATCTCAGAGGCTACCGAGGTAACAATATTACGAACGTGATATTTCCCAGTATAATCCAAGCAAGTGAAAATGAACAATATCATATTTAACCTAATTATAAATTCAGTGCAATTGACTGAACTTTACTTATTTGTTTATTTATTTATCTTTTTATTTATACATCTATGAAGAAAATAAAACAAGAAAAAAATCCAAAAGTAATGAATTATTCCTTTTATTCATCTATTTATTTTATTTAATTTTTGTAATAAAAAGTAAGTTGGTGACCTTAGTTGATGGTGACCCGACGGCTCACTTTCCAATAGCTACTACACCGAGGTGTAGAGGAGGGTGCAAATTCATTCCCTGGATTGCTCCACTTACTCTTCATCCTTACCTTATAATTCTGAGTGTTAAGTAAGGTGGCATCAAGTGGCATTTTTTGAGTCTTTGGTATGGCTCGACCTTGGATTGAAACCCGTTCTCGCGGACCATTGGCGAACACTCAACTCATGAGGTCAATATCTTTAACTACAGTATTCAAATACATTTTAACTATAGTTTACGTTTCTTTAACAATAATCCAAGTATATTTTCTTTTACATGTCATTGACATATTTTAAGTTAGGATTCTTGAATCGTAAGTTGGCGTCTGAAATTCTAACGATCTTTATTTTTTTATTTTTTATTTTTTCGCATTAACATATCAATATTATTAGTAGTGGTAATGGGACTGTTAAACATACAAAAAGGCATTGTTTAACTAATAATAGTAATAATTAATGGCCTTCGATTCGTCTACTTCCACTTCAAATAATAAACTTCGATCCGTTTACTTTGATGGCTAGCGTTCAGTAATATGTATATGTAAACAAGTCATATCATCAAACCCGGGAGGTGTATGTCAGTAGTTGGCAATCCTCGGTGTAAGAGAGTAAACTCCGACAGAAAATCAGGAGTGGAGCCCTGCAGGCGGTTGGATGGCGTATTCGTCACCTTCCAGCAGCTCCTACATTCCCTGAGGTCTCCAGCTGTCTTGACCTTGTCTTGGCGCTCGATTGGGCCTGTTGGGACGAGAGAGTGAGGCTGGCTCTGCGTAAACCTACATCACTTTAAACAAAGTCAAGCGCAACTCATCAATCAACCTTTATCCCAGCGACGGGTGTGGGTACACTGGAAGTTGTCGCTGCAGACCTGCACACAGGCAACTCAGGCTATATGGTCGCTCCTTACTGAAAATAATGTTCGGCAGCCGTCTGAGTGTTTGAACAGTCCTCTCTAGGACAGCACTGCTCACCCCGCAGCATGGGGAACGGGCTAAAGGGACCCAAACATTGCCTGCTCTACTTCACTCTGGCCGGCTTTCTGTAGTTCGACGGAGACGTCTTTCAATGCGGTTGAAACAAAAAAGCACCCCGCCCCCAAAAACCTCTGAACATCGCCGTGTGGAACGTCCGCACGCTTATTGACCGGGACGACACAGATAGGCTTCATACCGCTCTTATCGCATCTGAACAAAATCGACATTGTCACCCTCAGTGAGACCAGGCTGCCCCACGAAAGGGGCAAATGACCGCTTCATGACAATGAGACTTCCACTTCATCAAGGGAAAAGTTCGCTACCATCATCAGCGTCTATGCACCCACAATGACCATCACGGATGAGATAAAAGACAAGTTCTATGAAGACTTTGAATATGTTACCTCTGCTGTTCCCATTGCAGACAAACTCATCATTCTTGGTGACTTTAGTGCGAGAGTTGGGTAAGACAACGCCACCAGGGAAGGACTACTGGGTAAACACTAGACCACAAAATGCAACATCAACGGCCTACTGGTCTGATCAACTATGTCATTTTGAGACGGAGAGATAGGCGGGATGAGTCACGAGGGCTGTGTATGGTGCAGAATACTGGACAGATCATCGCCAAATCATTTCTAAAATAAGCATCAGAATCCAGCTTAAAACAAGACCACAGACTAAAAAAGCACCAAAGAAAGTGAAAATCACGAAGCTAAAAGACGTTCCAACCAAGCAATCGTTTGTTGAGGCTTTCGATGAGCGGTAAAATGTGGAAGCAGCGTGGATCAATCTCCGGGACACCGTATATAGCACAGCTATAGAGTATTTAGGACCATCTACCAGAAAACACAGAGACTAGTTTGATGAGAACTATGCCAAGATCATGGACCTCATCGGGAAAAATCGTGCTATTATTGGATAGGAATGCTTGAAACCCTACAAATATGTGCAAACAAATGATCATTATTAAATGAAATCCAAGGTTACGCAGACTAGAATAAGAAAAACTTTTACAGCAGCCTGAAGGAAATCTACGGTCCCATCAGTGCCGGCTCATCTCAGCTTCTGAGTGCCGATGGAACCAAGTTTATATCAGAGAACAAGATCCTGGAAAGGTAGGCGGAGCATTTCGATGGTGTACTAAACGGGCCATCTTCAATCAACGACAAGGTCATTGAGCGACTACTGCAAGTCCCGGTGAACGAGTCACTCGATGTCACTCCAACCATGGGGGAAGTTCAAATAGCTATCCGTCAACTATCCAGTGGTAAAGCACCCGGATTTGACTCAATTCATGCAAACATCTATAAGGAGGGTGGATCAGCGCTAATGGGTAAACTTCTGACCTTCATTCAGCTGATATGGGCGAAAGAACAATAACCACAGGACTTCAAAGACGCCTCCATCATCCATCTTTACAAACGGAAAGGGAACGGACAGGCATGCGATAATCACCTTGGAATCTCCTTACTTTCAATTTTGGGCAAGGTCCCAGCCAGAGTCTTTCTAAATCGTCTCAACAACCATTTCGAACATGGACTCTTACCGGAGAGTCAATGCGGCTTCCGTAAGGAACGTGGGACTGTTGACTTGGTGTTTGCTGCAAGACAGCGGCAAGAGAAGTTTCAGTGTGACGTTGGATTCTACTCAGACCTTAAGAGATTGTCGTCTCGGTCATTGTCCTCAGTAAAAGGCTGTTACGTAGAATCTATATCGTCGAGAACAGCCCAGCACTTGACACTCCACAAAATAAATCCCAGGTAAGACTCCTATTTAGGTGTCTGTGAAATAAACAAATAATGTGGATGCTGGTTCGCGATTAGACTGGTCTCGGACGTCGGTAAAGGGGTTGCCGATTCGTTCTTAAATACGCTACCAAGTCCTTGTCCTCCTACCCCTTCATATCACGGAGGAACAAACTTCTAGGTGAGATGACATTCACTGTAGATATATTTCCAAATCCTCTTATATTGTTTAGGAAGGCAATAAGACGTGTTAGCGAGAATTAATGAAAGTGGAATGAGGTCGAAATATAAGATATATGCAAAAGAAATCAATTCAATAGAGGAAGAAAACACAATCAAAACATTTCAACACAGGGGTGTATTTAAAATATAACAAAATTTGAATATGCGACGATCAAAAACAAATAATGAGGAAATTCAAGAAACAGTTCTTTTTTCTTTTTTCAAACACCGGAAATATTTTGTCAACAGGAAAACATCAAACAAAAATGTCTCTCAACAGTCTTTTTTCTTCTTTCTCTTTTCTCTTTCTTTTACTTGAATAGAAGTATCTAAGACGCCGGACTGAGGCGTGTAGAAATGTTCATACAATATCTTTAATAATTGATAAAATAGAACATTCACAGTTTTTTAGAATACACACTACTTTCCAATATTTAAGATTTGGAAAAAGAAAACGGTTTGAGCTGTACTTATCTTTGATGTATTTCAGATCCCAGACTTTATTCTTTTTACAGGTGATTCTTTTCTTTCTCCCGGAGCTCATCCAAAACAATGACTGCTTTCAAAGCTGTTCCGTCCGAATCTGAAGATTTTCTTTCAAATTTCTCTAACGCGTGCCGGCCTTTTGGCGCGAAGATTCTATTGACCAATCAATCATCTTTTCTTCTTCCACCACCTCGCCGAATCACACCACTCGACTGACCTGGACCTCTTTCGTTTGTCGCTTCAACAGGCTGAAGTGCAAGGGATATTGTTAGTTTACCATTTTTCTCTCCTACCACTTTAACGGTTGGTCCCTGTCTTCCGATCTTTCTTAACGCCTGATGACTCAAATCAAGAGGGGTATTTGACATCCCCCATTATTCTCTCGTCACAGTCAGGAACAGAATACTGACCTCTACTCGACTTATGTTGATCTGACCAAGACATTTGACATGGTCTGCAGAGACGGCCTTTGGAGAATCATAGCAAAATACGGCTGCCCCGAAAAATTCATCACCATCGTTAGACAATGTCATGATGGCATGCATGCAAGGGTGCAGACAAAGGAGAAAGCTCCGTAGCCTTTCTCACAAATGGAGTTAAGCAGGGATGTGTCATGGTCCCTACTCTTTTCAGTATCATGTTTTCTGCGATGCTGTTTGATGCATTTAGTGGCTCTGATAATGGAATCGACATTCGATACCGCACAGACGGCTCTGTCTTCAACCTGAAAAGGCTTCAAGCAAAGACCAAGATGAAGACTGATATCGTCAACGAATTTCTGTTCACCGACGGCTCTGCACTGAACGCTACTACCAAAGCAAAAACAGAGTTGACAAGTTCTAAGTGGCCTGTGGTGGTTTTGGCCTAACCATCTGCACAAAAAGACAGAAGTGATACACTAGCCAGCGCCTGGAAAACCATATGTCGAGCCCAACATCACCATAAAGAGACAACGACTGAAGGTGGTAGAAAAGTTAACCTATCTCGGTAGCACCCTCTCTAAGTCTATCGTCATGGATGACGAGGTGAACATCAGATTTGCAAAAGCAAGTGCTGCTTTTGGCTGACTTAACAGGAATGTGTAGAATCGAAGAGACATCTCGGAGACAACCAAACTTAAGGTATGCCAAGCTGTCGTTCTTACACACCCCCTTTATGGTTGTGAAACGTGGATAACTTATCCACAGTATATAAAGAAGCTATACAACTTTCGCACGACCTGTTTGAGAAAGATTCTCAGCATCACATGGCAAAAATACACCCCGGGCTTCTCCTCCTAGCATCTACAGCATCTTGATGCAATCACAGCTTCGTTGGGCCGGTCATATCCACAGGAAAGATTACCGCCTCCCGAAGAAACTGCTCTACGGCGAATTATCTCAGGGCAAGCGCTCCCAAGGAGGCCAGAAAAAGCGCTTCAAAGACCCACTGAAAGTCTCCATGAAATCTTTTGAT
This sequence comes from Sepioteuthis lessoniana, assembly GCA_963585895.1. NCBI lineage: Eukaryota > Metazoa > Mollusca > Cephalopoda > Myopsida > Loliginidae > Sepioteuthis > Sepioteuthis lessoniana. The sequence goes on along the minus strand of OY757931.1, from coordinate 52,914,841 downwards.
ATCGCCCCTAATTGCCTGGAATATCTGGCGTAGAACAGAGACAAGTGGCGTGAAGTTGTCAAACGTGGAGCGAATGTCTGTGAAATCAGAAGAAACGCAGCAACTAAGCTACGCAGGAAACTTAGAAAAGGCACAGCTACATCAGCCACTGCCGTTACCATCCCTTGTTCCCACTGTCAAAGACTCTTCCACTCACAGATTGGTTTCATTAGCCATCTGTGCATTTACAGATGCCATTCCAAATCATAAGGTTGATCAGATGGTCTTTATCGATTACGATGGACAAAGAAGAGAGAAGGAAATGACACTTAGGATTCAAGTCTTAAAGTTGACATTTGAAAATAAAAACCAGAGAAAGATAACTCTTGTCAGAGAAATATCGTTTTGACGTATTAATATTGTAAATCGGATTCGGCCCATTTAAATCATTGAAAATAAATATTTTCCAAATTTTACAAATTGCTTAAGTAAGTGGAGGTCTTCTCAGTTTTAAGTAACAAAAATTTGTCGCTAAAAATATTTGTTTCTATTTTTTGATTTTTTGATGAAAATAATCTAGTTTCATGATCCATGAGTTCAATTCGCATTGGATGTCTCATACTTCTAACCTTGTGCCAAACTTAGTAGAGGTTAAATAGTAAAATATTTTTCACCCCAGTCGTCGACTTTTCACACCGAGTGAAGCCGTTGTTGATACAAGTTTCTTGATTAATTGATTTTCACAACATGTCAACCAGTCTAGGGCTATTTTATGCCTCGAGGTCAGGGAATCGCATTCATATTTACATTTTTTATGCAGTTGTCTTTTTAATTTCTTTTTGCACACGGTTCGGTCAAATACGAATACGACTTTTTTTCACTTCCTCTAAACGATCGGATTCGGTCGTCTTCTCCAGGCGTCGAACGCCGAGGCGACACAGGCGGCGGACAAAGGAGGACACCCCCTCCTTAGACCCGCCAGGCAGCCTGGCGGCGTCATCGGCTAGATCTGAGGACCTCACCGGGCCGTTCGATTGGTAGTAGCGACGGAATATATTGATGAATCAGTCAAATGCCTACTAAAGCTATACGATAATATTTGGGTGAACGGAATTTTCCCAGAAACATGGAGACAATCAATAATTGTCCCGACACCCAAATCAGGCAAAGATACATCGAATCCACAGAATTATCGACCCATCGCATTGACTAGCTGCCTTTGTAAGACGATGGAGCGGATGATAAATAGTAGACTGACGTGGTATCTCGAGACAAATGGTCTAATAACAAATATGCAAACGGGATTCCGGAAAAGGAGAGGAACCATAGATCATTTGATACGACTAGAAACCTTCATCAGAGAAGCCTTCATAAGAAAACATCTTACGGTGGTATTTTTTGACTTAGAGAAAGCTTATGACACTTCGTGGAAGTATGGTATTATACGGGACCTACATGATCTAGGCTTAAGAGGAAGACTGCCGATGTTCATAAAAAACTTTCTCTTCGAAAGAACATTTAGGGTACGCGTGGGATCCACCTTTTCAGACTTACAACATCAAGAGGAGGGTGTCCCACTAGGCAGTATCTTCTCTGTTACTCTCTTCTCCATCAAAATCAATAATATTGTAAAATGTCTAACACCCTCAATCGACTGTGCTCTCTACGTCGACGATTTCGTCATATGCTACCGGGCCACTTATATGAACATAGAAGAGCGACAACTCCAACTAAACTTAAACAAATGGGCAAGAGAAAATGGATTTAAATTCTTCAAGTCTTAAACTAAATGCGTGCATTTTTGCTCTTTAAGAAAAATGCACAATGATCCTGTCTTAAAAATTGATGACTCCGAAATACCAGTCGTTAACGAATACAAATTCCTCGGCGTGATATTCGATAAAAAACTTTCATTCATCCCACACATAAAATACCTAAAAAACAAATCAACCCGTGCCCAACAATTTTTGCGAGTTGTTGCCCACACAGAGTAGGGAACTGACCGTCAAACTCTAATTAAGTTATACAGAACTCTTCTCCGCTCTCAACTTGACTATGGGATTTTCGTATATAGATCTGCCAGAAAATCTTACGATCTGAAACAACTTGACTCTAGTCACCATGAAAGCTTAAGACTGGTATTAGGAGCCTTTAGAACTTCTTCAATTGACAGCCTATACGCCGAAGCCCAAGAAGCACCTCTACAGATCAGAAGTGAAAAATTAGCCCTTCAGTATTATACCAAACTGAAACCTTCTCCATCTAACCCAGCTTATGACTTCACTTTTGATCCAAAATACAGACAATATTTCGACCAAAAAGAAAAGTAAATTAGACCATTTGGCCTCCGTATGGAGTCTATTCTCAAAGAATCCACCATCCCTCTAAATAATATCCATAAAAGCGTCTTGCCACAAATACCACCTTGGATCATTAAAAATCCAAAAGTTAACCTCCAACTGAATCAACTCCATAAAACAAAGACACATCCCTTCACCTACCAGGAAAAACATCAAAATATCCCGACTACCTATGCATCCCGACTACCTATGTATCTATACAGATAGATCTAAAGACAACAATAAAACTGCATGTGCAGCAGTATTTAACAAAATAATAAAAACAAAAGCTCTTCCAATGGAAAGTTCTATTTTCACAGCTGAGGCCTGTGCAATAGACTTGGCTCTCGACATTATCTCGAAAGAAAAACACAAAAAATTCATCATATTCTCAGACTCACTCTCTGTCCAATTATTATTAAACAATAAAAAAACTAGAGCACCCACTTATTATCAAACTACTTTGCAGACTACACTCAACATCAAACAAAGAAATAGTTTTTTACTGGATTCCTAGCGACATTGGGGTGAGAGGAAATCATAGAGCAGACACGGCAGCAAAATCGGCTTTAGACTTGATCCCCGACAAGTACAACATCCCATACCCTGATCTGAAACCCAAAATAAATAATTTCCTTCATAAAAAATTGCAACAACGCTGGAATAGAAATACCAATAATAAACTATTCCAGGTTAAATCCCTTTTGGGAGAATGGCGCCCAGCTTTCCGAAAATCGCGAAAAGAACAAGTAACAATAATGCGATTGCGTATTGGTCACAGCAGACTTACGCACTCTTTTATTGTCAAGCAAGAACAGCAACCACAGTGCTCGACATGCCAAACGCCCTGCACAATCAAACACATTCTTCTTGAGTGTAAAGTTTTTAATGACACTAGAAAGCACTATTTTCACGCAAATACCATGAAGGACTTATTTGAGAACGTCCACACGGATAATGTTTTGTCGTTCTTGAAAGAGACCGGGTTGTATCAGAAAATATAGACTTGGTTACAATCCTAAAAACACAAGAAACTAATCAACTGAAAGCAAATTATTGCAGAATAGAAATACCATTATGTTTGTTTAATAGAAATAGTAGTGAGAAATAATAAAAAAAAAAACTATTATCACTAAATAAACTAATGTCATGTAGAAATACTTGAAAATATTTACTCATATGCGAGTAAATGAGTTTGGTTTTAGTATGGTATCATAAAATTATGTGTTAACAAACCGTACATATGTAACAGGCTTTGGCATTAAATAACCAATAGAGGTTGATATGCCATAAAACCCAACCAAAAACAAAAAAACAAAAAACAAAACAAAAAAACAAAAAAAAAAACAACGGATGGGAATAATTTTAAAAGAGATTTGACCCCATAGCTCGGCCCTCCTAACATTCCTGATCAGAGGGAACTTTTGAGTAAGGGCTATTCACATCTCCAGAATTGGAACTTCGCCATCAGATGCAGTTTAGTGTCATACCGAGGAAATCTCACTTTTTTGCGGGGGGAAGGTTGGTCTTATTCCTCTGTAAGGGATACGGGCTAGTTTCTTAGGAACACCTTTTGTGTTAATCTGTTACACCCTACTTTTAGTGTGAATCGGAACCACTGGTTCTTATCGATCTTCTAATTCTCTCTCGTATTTACTCCCAGAAACACACCCTCATGAGGGGGTGGTGTTTACACGGTAGTACTGAACGAAAGAGCTCAGCTACAGTCACCGGCCAGAGTGAACGTATCCGGACTGCGACCGAAGACGATCCACATATTATTTCAAGCTTGGAGTGCTATTTTTTGATTTTTTTATCAAACAAGAAGAACAAATGTATCACAAACAATGTTGCTTATCTGGAAGTTCCTATGTATAAAAATGGATTTGGCATTAAATAACCTACAATGGTTTATATGCCATAAAACCAAACCAAACCAAACCAAACCAGAAGTTCTTTTCGTCATGAAATTATTTGTACTCTCAGATTTTGAAAGTGGGATGCATATTATTCAGAAATAAATAAAGCACTTGTATTTACAAGAACATTTTACTTCTATTTTTCTCTCTCTTTTGTTTTCGTATTTAGTATTACAAGGAGTTGGGTGGAAAATTACTTAGTAATGTAAGAACACTCTCCCTTTAAAATAACTTCAATTTTTTGATTTTTTTAAGTAAAGACAATTTAACGAAATTTTCCTATCAGCCCTAATAGGTGTTTTTTTTTTCACTGTAGGACTTTTTAGTTCTGTAGGACTTTTCTAAGTATCCCAGCTGATTTTTGAAGTGCTGTGATCTGTGTTGTCTCGATTTTTCCTCTATTCTCCAGTTTACCTCGTCTTTTTTCAAGATTTATTGGAACTGTTTCAAGGGTCCCAAATACAATATAAATCACAACCACCATCATATTGCAGTGCTGTTTCCTCTCTAGCAAGGTTCAGGTATTTGTCGAGCTTTTCGTCTCCTTTTTTTTTATTCAATACCCCGCAGGAACGGCAAAATCCACAAAATGACAAGTATTTTCTTCTTGTATTAACGCGTAGTTTTGGTCTTCTCCCCGGAATCGGGTGATCCATTTATATCTGTAAGTCCCAGAGAATTTTATGTGTCTCATTTTGTAGAACAGATTCTGGTATGTGTATATACCAGCATGTTCAAACTTGTACATTTTCAGGAGGATCAAATTTCCGATCCAGTTACACCTACAACTATTATCATTGACAACACAAGTGATCATCTCAATTTCTGTGTGAAATATAGCTGAGAAGTAGTCATTTTAAAATTCTCATGTTCATATAGATTTTTACAATGGTCCAAACCAGTCTTAAAAAATTTATCAAGGGAAATAACTCATAATTTGTATTACTGAGTTAATTCCCTTGAAAATTTAACTGCTTTGATAAAATTGTGTTGTATTTGATTCTTCGGGTATTGTAATTGTTTAGGTAGGCAAACGAAAAATTGTGAGTTCGATTCTCATTGGGTGCTCCAATATATATTTTTATATATTTTGATTTGACTTTCGTTCGTCTCAACGAATTTTTTTTACATGCATGAGGTTTTATTTATACGATTTTTATTTCATCCAATAAATTAAGTTCCCTCGCCCTTAAAATTTTAATTTTATCCTTGCGGAGTTGGGGCATGCATATATATATAAAGGAGTAGTACACACACACACACACACACACACACACACACACACACACACACATATATATATATATATATTTGGTAGGTTGGTTGGTTAGATTTTAAGGCATATCAACCTTTGTGGGTTATTTAACGCCAAATCCATTTTTATACAGATAGTTCTATTTCAAACAATTCAGTTTAGCATAAGTAAGCAGTTTAATTGACAAAAACATTTCTATTTTAAGCAATTTAGTTTGGTCAAACTGTTATAATTCAAACAATTCAGTTTAGTATAAGTATAGATTTTGTCCACACACAGTTAAATGTCAAAACAGTTCTATTTCAAACAATTCGGTTTGGCATGAATACAGTTTCAATGTCAAAAACAGTTCTATTTCAAATAATTTAGTTCAGTATAAGTAAGCAGTTTCGATGTCGAAACAGTTCTATTTCAAGCAGTTCAGTTTAGCATGAGTACACAGTTTAATATTTCCATTTCAAGCTATTCAGTTTAGTCAAGCAATTCTAATTCAAACAATTCAGTTTAGCATAAGTACGCAATTTAGTACTATTTAATCCATAGATAGGGCCCTATCAGGTGCTACCACCCCTGGCCAGAGT
>OY757931.1:52846268-52903768 GCA_963585895.1 Sepioteuthis lessoniana | reverse complement strand
GTTATCAATAATTATTTTGACTTACTAACATTTATCACTGTGTTTTATTTTCATCCCTTAAAAAAAGTTGATTTAGATAAATTTTGATGATTTTGAAAAAGGTCCAACTGTAAATAATGCTAAATGAAGAAAAAAAAAAAAAATAACATGGCTAACTATTTCAGGCCAACGAAAATCAGCCCCCCAAAAACAAACGAAAACTTTCTTATAACATGACCCAAATAGTTTTCTGGCTGAAATAATAAAAATAATCTTTAAAAATCTGAAATGTGTTTTAGTTTCTCGTTTTTCAAAGAATATATTTTTGTTTCAGCTTATGAGCTAAATTCTCCCTAAAAATCTTTCCATGATTATTACGATATCATACGAGGAAAATTTAATATGATATCGGGTCTAAAAGATTTCAGCCTCATGTAATTTTTTGCGTGTTTGAGCGTTTGTACGATTATGTGTGTTTGATTTGTTCCGCCAAACCTGACATTGAGTAGTTAACATCAAAAGATCTAATAGCATCTGAGACAGGCACTTAACTTGGGTCAAAAGCATTTGTAATAAAAAAAAAAAAAGAAAAGATACCTTAAATAAAGAGAAAATACCGTTTTGTTTTTCGTAGAGTAGTCTGTTGTCAAGTATTAGCAATGGAAACCCGCGGCATTGATGAATTGTATTTAGAAAAAAGATATTGTTGGATGCTGAAATCCTTCTTACATTCTAAATATAGTAAATTATATTTAAAATATGAATTCAAGTCACCAATTTTGGTGGAACAATCTCTAAATATAGACGAGTGAGTGAGTATGATTATGCTTTTTGTTGATTTGTTTATTTAGTTTTCATCATCTCGCTGAGATTGTTTATAATTTCTACTATCTATCTATCTATCTATCTATCTATCTATCTATCTATCTATCTATCTTCGAATAGGAGGTTTTGTAACTCCTATCCATGCATCTTGGGGTATGTATGTGTACGCGCACATAAGCGTGCGTGTTGGAGTGTATAATCATACCAAATGTAATTTACACGGTCGCAAAATGCATCCGAATTTGGCCAAATTACAATAAAAAATTTTTAAATAACCATCCCGCGCACGTCCCTCCCTATAAGAATTCAATTCGTTAATCCCTGATGGATCTTCCTCTCTTTGTGATCCCTCAAAATAAATCCTAGATAAAGCTTTAGTGTTTACCTAGTTTCAAAAACACATATCCATCATTGGTGACCAGCGCTTGAGGCGTCGTTTAAACTTAGTCAATACAGATAAAGACAAGAAAACTTGTGAAATTTAGTTATCTCCCTTTGATTATACATTTTCTCAATATCAAGCCGTATAAAGTAGTTTTAGTTGAGGTTTTGTGTTTTGTAATGAAACATATAAGAAAATTTGCGTTTGGGCATTTATCAGCTATCAATATATTAATATTAATAGAATCACATCCCTATTCTTTGTCTACGGGATTTATCATACATTACGATACTATAACTCTTTACGAGTACAGTAGACTCAGTCCTTTTTCATGATACGAACCTCCCCGACCAATATATATATGTTGTCAGGCGGTGACCCAAGTTCAAATATTAGACGAAGTTGTCTGTATTTTATTTTGCACTTATGCTCTTGGAAAAGACATGAATCTCACACAATAGTAGGGTATATTGGATTCTTTAGTCTTGGTTAGGCTACCAGTCTAGAAGTAAAATTCTGAATTCAAACAAGTTTAACTCCGCTTAAAAAAAGTGATTTGTGCCCCAATCTGGGTTGGATTGTGGCAACACACATACAGACACATAGAGACACGGACGTAGACACAGACACACATGCAAAAACATACACATATATATTCCTTTATTTCATTTCCTTTCATTTTTCCTTTATTTAAAAAAAAAAAAAAGGTACTTATTAAAAATAGCCCGCTGGAAAAATGTTTATCGGTAATGTTAAAAAAAAGATTAATTATAAAATACAGAAATCTAGTAATTCAGATATGAATAAGTTTCTTTCATTGTGTTCTTTTTTGTTATGAACATTTTACACTAAAAAAATAACCAACGTCCAATCTTAAAAGGCAGCCATATTGTTTTTTTTTTCATGAGATAAGAAAGTGATGTTTTTTTTTTGTCTTTTTGGGAATAAAAAGTACAACAAATAAAAAATACATGAATACGTGTACATGCTTTTATTAAACCAGATAATTTGCGTTATTTGATTTATTATATGTTTAAATGATGAATTACCAAATTTATGTTTCTATCGGAGAGATACGCATCCGACCCCTAAAAATCACTTTCCTGCTGAAATTTCATCATAAGCGAGTGGGGAATGCGTAAATAAAAAGAAGACAATGACTAAAACATATAAAGAACAAAAGAACCGAAAAACAAACTCTACCTTCTCATAAAATTCAAACAGATTAAAATAAAATCCTTTCGAATCTCCTGAAGAATTTGATATTCTATCAATCAAATAATAAGAATTTGGAAATTTAATGAATCGATTAATTTTGGAGTTGTTTTATCAAATTGTGGCGAGAGCAGAAATGACTAGATATTGGTAGATTGATGGATTGATTCTAACGGCATGTCAACTCCTCCGGGGTTATTTTATATCAAGAGGAATCACGTTCATTGTATATTCATATTTACATTTTTTGTGCAGTTGCTTCTTAAGAGTTTTTTTTTTGCGCATGGTCTTATCAAATACAAATAATTTTTAAAAAGATTTATTCAATCCATTGATGGGTCACATCAATGGGTCAAAAATACGTCATGATAGTGTTATGTAGTACTCACTCCAGGTACTACGTAATAATGATATGTAGTACCCACTCCGTGTCTGAGTTGACCTGGGAGTAATTACAATGAATGGCACGACACACTATCCTGAACTGGAGCCTTGCCATCAGATGTAGTTCTGTGTCACACCCAGGATACCCTTTTGGTAAGGATCTTAGATTTCTGTCAGTATATTCCAGGCCCCATCGATAGAACACTGTTTTGATAGTGTTCTCAAAATAAAGATTTCCCAAGACCGAAATGTTTTATCTAATATTAACACCTTTGTTCAAGTGTATCTACACTCATACGATTTTACTACACAGGTCAGCAAGCAAACCATGTTTGAAAATGAATTCTTAAAACTTAAACTATGGAATTTCCATGGGTTCAGTAAATTAGTTATTCAAGAAAAGAAGAAAACTTAATCCTTGAATATTTTTTGTAAATGAAATAAAAAATAAAAAATAAAAGAAACTGTGAAAACGAAAGAGTTTATTGACTAAAATCATTCATTTGAGGAAATATTTGAATTCTTTAATTTAGAGTTGAACATTTTGAAAAGATTTTTTAGAATTTGCTGGTTGATTTACTAGAGTTATAAAGTTGACTGAAGATCGAATCCAGCCAACAAACTTGATTCTTCTCGATCACTCGACATCTTAACTTGAATTTTTGACCCGCAACGTCAGGGCGCCTCTTATAGTGTACTGGCTAGCAAGTTGGGCCATTGTTAGTTAATTCGATTCTCATTTGGTACCTCATATTTCTGGCTTTGGGATAAGCTAATTCTAGTATAAATAGAATTATTCAGCCTAAAGTAATGATTAGGCTAATTATCTTGAGGTGTAGTGGCTAAAGTACTGGACTGCGGCTTAAAGTAAGCAAGTTCGAACACAAGTCGCTTTATTACATTCACTTTCGGACTAATACCCTTTGGAAAGCTATGAACCCTATTATCCTCCTGCTGTGGGTTAAAAAGCGTCTCTGCTGTTCTTCTACAAGGAAGGATTTGGAATTAAATAACCCACAAATGTTGATATGCAGTTAAATAAAAAAAAAACAAAACATATTATTTTGTAGTTTTATTAGATGAAGCCTAATCAAACATTGTTACAAAGTACTTTGGCTCGAATTTCTTTCATCTTAATTTCTATTGTTTTTCAAGGCAATTATGTAGACAGTTCTCGGCCAAGCCAAAATGGAAATGATGGTTGATATGCAAATAAACAAAAAAATCAAACTTGTTTTTGAAAGAAAGTATTATTTCCCAATTTGCCTACAGTAAATGGAAAAAGACCTATTTTTCTCATCAAACTTTGCTTTTCTGCCCCAAGGGAGTGTATTTCGAAAACACGATCGGAAACTTTATTCAGGACCTGCAATGAGAAAGTGATTTACATTGTCTTTAATTCATGAAATTAAGTTTTAAAGTTAAGGACCATTCCGAGTCCTTCCCAATGTGAAATACTCATGCATGTATTTATTTAAGCCCTCTCTCTTGACCTGGATAAAACGAAAGGTCAATTTTTAAGCGGAAAACAACTAGTTGGAGTTTTCATTCAACTAGATCGGTTACCATATCAAAGTGAAAGAGTTCAGTCTACCCTACAATTTATTCTTAGAAGCAAATATTCTTGGAAAAGCTATAAACCTCCATACTCCCCACCAGCAATGGGTTAAATAGTATCACTACGGTTTTTCCACAAGGATGGCTTTGACATTAAATAACCCACAAAGGTTGATATGTCTTTAAACAAAGAAATCTAACCAACTAATTCTATATTACGAGTACTATAGACTCAGTCCTTTTTCATGATACGAACCTCCCCCACCAATATAAATATTGTCAGGCGGTGACTCAAGTTCAAATATTAGATCTTCAAAATGGGACATACACGAATAAATACAATATCTATCTATCTAGCTAGCTAGCTTGCTAGCTATCATTTATGCAACAGCTAATTTACATACTTGTGTTTAAAAGCGACAATCCTATATATATATATATATATATATATATATATAGGATTGTTGCTTTTTATTGTATTTGGCCTAATGAGTAGAGTGTTCGCCAATGGTGTGGGAGATCGGTGTTAAATCCCAGGTCGAGTCATACGAAAGACTCAAAAATGGTACTTGATAGCGCCTTGCTTAACACTCAGCATTATCAGGTAAGGATCAAGGGTAAAGTGGAGCAATCCAGTCCAAGGAATGGAGTAATGCCTACCCCTACACCCTCGACAACTTTATTGTATTTGAGAGACACTCAAATGAGGTATCTGGCTGGTATAGTTGTTCTATCTTCCTCATTTTTTCAGAGAGTGAGGTTTTTGCTGGAGAGGCTTTAGTTCTTGGAGATATTTCTTTTCTTATTCTCTTGTCTTTGGTATAGATATTGGATCTCTTTTCTCCTCTGACCCTAAAAACTTCTACTTTTATAGAGGATTCCCCTGGGAACAAATATTCCCCATTGGCTAACCAACCATAGATCATTTCGTATTCTGCTTTTTTGACTGGTTAGCCAATCAAATGTGCTAATCTACGTCAGTGGGAAGAGTATTGCTTCCACGTATCACATTTTAATTGGTTATCCAATCAAACCACAGAGGCCTGGTTAATTAATAGTCCCAGCTCATGCCTTGTGGTGGGAATATCTCTTTTCCCATTTAGCAAATCAAAAATTAAAGATTTTATTAGTCTATCCAAAGATTTGACCTTCTAACCCCAACAGGTGGGCAAGAAATGTCATGATTTAAAATGTATCAATGCACCGACAAAACCCCAAGAGTGCTTACTTATTGTTTTGACATTTTGAAAATTCGAGTAGTATTAGTCTGTAACTGAACTTTTAAATTGATTTTTGAATTTTTTCGAAGTCAATAAATCTCTTTTAAATTTTTATCAAAGGAAAATTACGTTTTCCTAAATAAAAAAAATGCATCATACTCTCCATAAATTTTTAGCGCCAGTGAATTCCTCATATTGTTATAAGAGATATGATCGCTACCAACAGAACGTATGAAGTATTAATACTTGGTGTTCACAGACAGCACATCTCAGTAGTTAAGTCTTTTTGATTCGAAAACTTGTATTAAGAATAGTTACTTTAGGCTATAATTGTTTATAAAAGATTATTGCATAATGCAGCATTTTAAAATGGAGAGAGATAGGCTTCCCAAATCATTTCTGCCTAAGATACACCACATGAGTTGGGCTACCACGGTCAAAACCAGGTTACTGGAATAATCAGTTTGTCAGCATTTTAAAAACAACCCTTTGTCGTTCCTTGACTGAAAATCTTATTTCCCAATTGCTTATGTCCAAAATAAAAGGAAAATAACTATTTTTCTCCTCTACCTTTGCTTTTATGACTTGCGTAATAAAATTTTAAAATTTACCAAGTTTCCACAATATTACATTCAGTCGTAAATCTTGAAAAACTACTCATTTCTAAACTTTTTGTTTATTTTTGTTTAGCTTCTGTATAAATACTCGCAACTTTTGTTTCATAAGTTGTTGAATTCAGACCTTTTGTAAATGAAAATGTACAAATTTTCCTGTTTTTATAGAGATAATAGGTAAAATTCTAAATTTCATTATCCTGGCCACAAAAGCAAAGTTTGAAGTGAATATTGGCCATTTTCTTTATTTCAACAACATAAGCCATTAAGAAATAACCCCATACTATTCAGAAACAAAATTTGTTTTATATAATATGATTAAATATGTTCGTAAGGCTATGAAGTTTCTGCTTTAGATTCACAAGTAAAGAATTAAGAACATTTGTTTTAATTAAAATTTTTTTTTTTTTTTTGGATGGAGCCAGATTAAAAAAAATCAAATTTAATAGTTTTTAGTTGGCAATTGGAATGTATATTCATGAAAAATGAAGTTTTGCCCGTGAAAATTCCCTTTCGCTTTCCTTTTTTCGTTTTTCGTTTCACATTTTCTATAGATTTTCTTTTGTTTTTTCTTTTTCATTTGATTTTTTTTCATCTTTATTTTCTTTTTTCTTCATTTCTTCTTTTTCCTTTTTTTTTCTTAATTTTTCTTCTTTTCCCTTTTTCTTTTCTCTTTCTTTTTCTTTTTTCTTTTAGTTTTCGTTTGTCCTTTTTCTTTTTTCTTTTCTTTTTTGATTTCCTTTTTTTCTTATTATTTTGCTATTCTATTCTTTTTTTCCTTATTTTCTTTTTTCTTTTTCTTTTTTCTTTCCTTTTCTTTTTTTCCTTTTTCTTTCTTTTCAATTTTCTTTATTATTTTTCTTTTCTTTCTTTAACATTTAAAAACTTTTTTCTTTATTCTTTTCCTTTCATTTTCTTTTCTTTTTCTTTTTTCTTCTAAGATTTTTCTTCTATTTAAATATCTAATAATTCATTCTTTCAAATAAATGTTTTCTTAAAAAATAATTTTGCACATTTCCACCTGATGTTTGGTGTTTATTACAAGAGATTAAGTGATGGTAAATCTCTTTAAGTAATTTGCTCTTGATTATAATAAAATCTATAATAATCTATCTATCTATCTATCTATCTATCTATCTATCTATCTCAGTTTGTTTATATCTATGTCTTGGGTATGATACCAAACTACGTCTGGTGGTGATACTCCAGCTCTGAGGCCCTGGGAAATGTCGATCAGCTCTTTGTTGCCATTACTCTCAGGTCCACTCAGTCCCAGAGTGGTAGTGCTTGTTAGAGTCCCATCTATGTGTTCAACGGATGTTTGAAAATTATTTGTATTGGATAAGAATGCTTGGAACCATATAATTAGGAATACTTGATATATAACTGAGTAAAAAGAAATTATTGACGAATAAAAAATGCGATTAGAAAATGATTTTAATGGAACTTTGAAAATATAAATAGTTCTGATAATGATCAAACATGTAGAAATTAATCAAATTGAATGAGTTGATATAGTGTTAAACAAACAAATCAGTCAAGTTAATACATCTATCTATCTATCTATCTATCTATCTATCTATCTATCTATCTATCTATCTACATAAATATGATGGAATCTCGCGAAAGTGTGAAAAAATCTACGCATTTTTTTGGTCTTCTTCAAACCACAATTCTCAACCATACTCATACACACAATGACTTCGTGTATCGAAACCGAATCTTTTGTTAATTTAAATCTAAAATATGAAGAAGTTGGCTGAGAGAGAGAGAGAGAGAGAGAGAGAGAGAGAGAGAGATCGGACACATACAGAATTTGATGCAATACATACGCAGTTTGTATATTTTTAGTAGAGTACCTCGTTTGATTTAATATTTAACGATCCAAGCCGGGAAACCATTTATAAGTAGTTTCGATTTTCACTGGGTACCCTGTACATATGACCTTGTGTCAGTTTAAGCTGATTAAAAGATAAAGTAGTTCTATAATACATATATTTTATTCTTTTATTAATTTCGTTTTTTGTTCTCTTAGTTTTCAGTAGATCTTGTCTACGTGCACCGTCTGCGATTTTCAGTAAATCTTACAACTATGATGGGGCAGAACTATTAATAGGTTCTATAATTATCAATCTTGACAAAAGTAGCAATTTTTTCTTGATGGGGGCGGGTTGAGGGTGGTGGCCGCTAATTTTTATTGATGGCTTTTAAAATCATTTATCATTAAAATAAAACAGAAAACAAGCAGTGAACTCCCCCTCCCCGACCAAAAAAGTGCTCTGTCGGTGGAGCTTAGAATGTGTTGACGGTTATGCTTTGCAGAGGGGTAAGATGCCTTCCCACAAAAGGGATGTCTTGGGTCTGACACTAAACTGTATTTGATGGTGAGGCTCCGGTTCTGGAGCTGATAATTATGAAATGCTAATTAGTATTCTTCACTCATTCCTGAATAGAAGCCTCAGCAACATTAGAGATCTCCATTACGACCGTTCAAGCGTTTTATAGGTTAAAAATTACAGTGCCAACAATGTCGGCTAGCACACACGCACGCACGCACGCACGCACGCACGAGCGTGCAAGGTGTAAAATTGAGGGAAATGTTTGGCTTGGTTTGGCTTTTTTTTGTGTTTACCGGTATATCAACTCCTTATGGATTGTTTAATGGTGAAAAGTGATTCATTTGTAAATGTTTGATAATAATCATACCTTTATATTTTCAACATTTCACTGCAATCATTTTTCAAAATCATACTTTTTATTTGACGTAATTTGCTTGCAGTTATATAGTATTAAATATTCTATCAAATACAAATAACTTATAGATAATAATATGGTTCAAAGTAAGTATTCCTAATTAATAATAATCATTTGTTTGCACACAGTTGTATGGTTTCAAGTATTTCTATCGAACACAAACAATTTACGAGCAATTATATGATTTCAAGTAATTAATAATAATCCTGTGTAAACAAAAGTAACTTTAATTCTTAATACAAATAATTTACATACACTTACAAAGTTTCCAGAATTCCTAACATTAATAATTTAATTTAATAATAATTTTTTTTGTGTACTGTTAAATGGTTTCATGTATTCTAATCCAATATGAATAATTTTCAAACATATCTATTTGATCCATTCACGAGACCCAAATACATACTACTACTCCGGGTCAGAGTTGACCTGGGAGTAATGACAATGAAGAAGTACTCCACGCTCCATTGTCTCCATATTTTGAGAAGAGGAGCCTCATTACCAGATATATTTTACTGTCATACCAAGGACCCGTTAACACTCAAGACAGAGAGAGAGAGAGAGAGAGAGAGAGAGAGAGAGAGAGAGAGAGAGAGAGAGAGAGAGAGAGAGAGAGAGATTTCGTATATTCTTCATATATTTTTTTGAAATTATTATTAAGGAATGAATGTACTTAAATTCCCGCAGGTGCAATCCAGTGACTGAAAAAGGGTTTTGGTAAATTTTTAGACCAGAATTAAAAAGGAGTCCCCACCAGATACAAGTTAGTGTCATACCCAAGACATTTTTGTAGAGTAGTCTTACCTTCTACAGAGGATTTAGTCGGCGTATTCAAAGCCTTACCGACAAGACTAAGAGAGAAGAAGGGTGGCAGGATGGTACATATAGGAAGGAAGGCATGCACAGATCGCAATTAACACCTTACTTGCTATACTGATTGGTGAGGTAGGCTAGTAGCTCATTATTAGCGAGTTAGATTCGCACCGTGATCTTGTGCCAAATTAAGCTTAGTAAATGATAAAGTAGTTTGATTATTCATTTATTTTATTCATTTATAAATCACATTTTTTTTCATAATTTTCAGTTCGTTTCCTTATGTATAGCCTTGGGCAAGCAGCAAGCCTCAACGTGAACGCAAATAAATCAGAGTTCATTTGTTATAAACAGAAGGAGCCATCTCCACGTTAAATGACAAACCTATGAAATCAGTAGACAAGTTCACATACCTCGACAGCAGTATCTCATCAATTGAAAGCAATATCAACATTCACATATCGAAGGTGTAGACTGTTATTGGCAGACATACTATCATATTGAAATTTGATCTCATTGATCAATGAGACCGGAATTCTTTCAAGATGTGACTGTGTCAGTACTACTGTATGTATGAACCACATGGACACTAATGAAACGCATGGATGAAAATCAACTACGCAAGAATGCTGGTTGCTGTTTTGAACAAATCCTGGAAGCAACACCCAACAAAACAGCAGCTGTATTTACATCTCTCAAGCCATCCAAGTAACACGAACAAAACATACTGAGCACTGTTGGGAAAGTAAGAAACGTTGTCTATGTTGACATATGGATGTGCCAATGTTTACTGACCAGCAAAGACTTACATATATCAGCTCTGTACGGACACAGGATGCAGTCTAGAGTACCGGGCAGGAAAAATGTACGATAGGAACGGATAGCGAGGAAAAGTCACGGAACTCCGTACAATCATCCTGATTCGATAATGTTAATGGGTTAAATAATGTCGAAATTTTGATTCTTTTGTAAATGTTTCATTAAAATCCTTTGTATTTATATTTTCAAAGTTCCACTGCAATGATATTTTTAATTACACTTTTCTTTATTCATTTATAACTATCATTTATAACTAGCATAGTTATATGGAATCAAATATTCCTATTAAATGAAATCATTTGTACGCAGTTATATGGTTTCAGATCTGCCTATCCAAAATTGATAATTTTCAGAGTTCAAACTCAGGACCAAATTGTTTACGTTTGACTTGATGCTTGTGCCTTTTTTGAAAGGTATGAATCCATCTCTTTTCTCTCTAGCTATGAGTGTAATGGCAAAGCAAATTGGATTCTTTAACCTTGGTAATGCAACCAATGTAGAAGAAGGAAAACTCTGAATTCAAACTTTGTGTCGCATCCTGTTCGTAAGAAAGATGTTGGATGAATACTGATAATTTTTGACCGATCTGTTTAACCCATAGATGAGACCCTAATAAAAATGGACATGAGAATAATATCATCGAAGGAGTGACTTCCAAAAGTTTAAGAACTGGAGCCTCACAACCGGATACAGTTTAATGCCATGTATCGGACCCCGTTTTTGAGTGGGGCTGGGGGGGGGTCTCCTCAAAAGGGAATGCATCTGGCGTATTCTAAAACTGGTCGACAGGACGAAAATACATTTGGTGCATTATAATATTATCAAAAAAAAAAAGAAAAAAGAAAAAAAAAAGAAGCTTTAATAAATAAAAAAAAAGAAAATTAAAAAAAGTTACATTATCTATAAACGAGAGTCAAGATGTCTGACGAGTATAGACAGACAGGCGGGTGGGTTGTACAAAGAATTAAAAATAATATCACGCAACTTTTCGTTCAAAGTTCAAAATGAAAGATATAGATAATCATTTATAAAATCTTTGGGTTTTTCCAGTTTGAATATTTTCATATAAAAACAAAAAGAAAGAGAAAAAGAAATACAGAAAAAGATGCATTTTAAGATGAAAGAATACAGAAAAAACAGTAAGAAAGAGATATAAAAAAGAAAAGAGAAAAAAGAAAGACTATGAGATGAAGAGAAAAAAAGAAAGAAAGAAAAACAGAAAGAAAGAAAGATAGAAAAAAGAATGTTTATGATAGAAAGAAAGAAACCAAAGAAGCAAAAAGAGAAAAACAGAGAAAAAAGACAGTCTATGAAATAAAGAAAGAATGAAAAAGAGGAGAGAAGAAAGAATGCTTGAGGTAGAAACAAAGAGATCAAAGAAGAGGAAATAGAAAGAGGAAAAAAAAAAGAAAGTCTATGAAATAAAGAGAAAGAAAGAAAGAGAGAAAAAATGCTTGTGATAGAAAGAGACTAAAGAAACATAAAGAAAAAAGAAAAAGAAAGACTATGAGAGAGAGAGAGAGAGAGAGAGAGAGAGAGAGAGAGAGAGGGGGGGGTTGGTTTGTTGGTTGCTTTGTTTTACGGCGTATCAACACTTTTTGGGCCATTCAACCCTGAATTAAGTCATTTTTATAAAAGTTTCAAACAATTCAGTTTAGTATAAGTATAGTTTTTTGTTTACACACAGTTAAATGAAAAAGTTAATTTCAAATAATTCAGTTTAACGTAATTACATGGTTTAGTTCTATTTGACTCATAGATATGTGCAACCACTTCGGGCCAGAGTGGACCTGGGATCGATGGCAATAAAGGGGTACTCTGCATTCCCCAAAGTCCAGCATTACTGGAGCCTCACTATCAGATTGTTTAGGGTCATATCTAGGACACTCGTTGGGGATGTGGGGGTTTTACCCCTCTGCAGAGATGCAGTTAGTGTATTCTGCTGCCCCAACTGACTGGGCTAGAGAGAGAGAGAGAGAGAGAGAGAGAGAGAGAGAGAGAGAGAGAATATTCATGAGAGAAAGAGACTTAAGAAACAAAAAGAAAAAAAGAAACACTATGAAATAAAGGAAAAGAAATAAAAGGAAACGGAGAATAAAAGAAATTTTCAAAAGTAGATGATTGACCGATTGATCTATTTTAACGGCATGTCAACCCATCCAGTGTTATCTTATGCTTTGAAGTTAGCGAATCGTGTTCTTTGTTCATTTATATTAATATTTTTGGCATTTGTTTCTTAAGAGTTTTTTGGCACATAGTTATATGATATCAAGTATTCCAATATAATACAAATAATATCTACACGATTATATGCTTTCAGTTATTTCTCTTTCATAGTAATCATTTGTTCGCGCACAGTTATATGGTTTCAAGTAACTAACAATAACAATTAGATTCCCTTGACTCTCTTCCTAGCCACTCGTCTCAATTGACCATCGCATTAGGTAGGTCCTTCAGACGGCATTCAGTGTCTGCTCAGAGTTGATGAACATAAGTTTTTGCTGATTGTCTAAAATTGGTGTGTCCATGTTTAGGAGCACTCAGGAGAACTTCACAAATGAATTCGTTCTTGCTTCTCTACCAGTGACCAGCATGTCATGTTCGTCTTACATGGATAATTTATGAGATGGAGATTAGTGGCCGTATTATGTTCGACTCACCGGGATAGCTTATGAGATGGGAGGTAAGTGGCCGTACAGCTGGTGCTTGTTCAAAATAGCAAGCAGCATCCATGTGCAGTCCCCATATAGCTTTTTCTCTAAGTGCTTTGTTAAACTCCAGGGGGTGCAACCATACAATGGTACTGACACGGCTACAGCTCGGAAGAAGTCCCATGTTATTTTATCGGAGAGATTAGATTTCCATAAGGTCGATAATCTGTAGATAGTAGTCAATGCTTTTCCTATGCGTATGTTGACTTCGCTTTCAGTAGATGAGATATTGCTGCTGAGGTATGTAAAATGGCTTGGTTGCAAAAGCTAAATTATCCTAATTTTTGAATGTATTTTTAGTGCCCTTTTCTTTCCAAAAGGATATTTGCTAAAACTAAAAAAACTGACCAAGATAAATTCTCTACTATATTGCTGTAAAATTTCTCGTTGATTTTTAAATGAATCACTTTATAAACTGAAAGAAAGCTTTCCACAAAAAAGGAGTTTAATTTTTCTAAGTTTTAACTAAGTTAAAACTTAGAAAAGTTAAACTTTTTTAAGAAGGAAAACTCACATGATCACTACACTGAAAGTTTAGTACTGGATATGTATAACTCCATGACGGTAAAATGTCGACCATCGGGTTTAAACTCTGTAACAATCAAACTTCCGGCCTCCATAATCCTTCAATCATCCTATGCCGGCTTGTTACTGAATATCTGATTCTAGAGGAGTATCTTATATGAGTCATATAAGTGTGAAGCATTGAAAACCATTGGATATACAGCATGGGGGATAAAAAGCAAGACAGACGAATTCATAAGCGGGTCAACAGTGCGTTTCACCTGATGTTAAGCGGGGAAACCTCACAAGTAAACGGTCAAGATCAAACTACTTCCGCTTATCTATAAGGGTAGCGTCTATTGATGAGGAAAAATAGCCACCAGAAGATTACCATGACTCACATTCAAACCAAACGTCCAAACCATATTGCCCCTCACGCGGGTTAACAAGGGGCGAGTTCTGCTGAGGTTCGAGCTCTTGCCCTTGTGTTTGAAAAATCAACAACTGAACCCAAATCAAACTTAATTAGAAACAAGATTACTCTCAACATCGCAACTTTAAACGTGAGAACATTAAATACAGTTAACCAGCTACCCGAGCTTACAGCATCTGTTGCCGATCAGAATAAAGCCATCATCAAAGAGTAAACCAATAATAATCTTGAGTAAATGTTGGGATATTAATAGGTATGTTACTTTTTATCACTTATCCAAGGGACAACACCATAAATGTTTAGAACCGCCTTTTTCGCTGTCTGGTGATTTTGCAGCCACATGAAACTCGAGCTGCAGTGAGGAGAGAGAGAGAGAGAGAGAGAGAGAGAGAGAGAGAGAGAGAGAGAGAGAGAGAGAGAGAGAGAGACTTGTGTATTGGTCAAATTTTGAAGACCCAATGTTTTGACGAAAAACTGAGTTTTTGTAAGGTTAAAGTTAAAAAAAAATAGGCGATGGAAAGCTAGGTAAAATCCTTAACTTCCAAAAGTAATTCTATAAATAAATGATTCTATGACCATGAATCATGAGTCGACCTTTTACACTGCGTCGACTATACGGTGACGAAAAAAATCACTGAATGACAAAAAGCAATCGACTTTAACCAGATAACTATTTCAAGTAGCATTTCCTCTCGAAAAGTAGTCAGTAAACTAGTTTAGTTTTATAATCATTTTACAGATAAATCCTGTTCAATGTCTGAATCAGAACAACGGCATATGATTTCATCGTTATATATACTAAGTTTAACAAGTATATAGTGGAGTACAGCTGATTGTGTATTCAGAGTTTACTTTCTAAACAAGTTGCTGTACCAAGGCTAAAGAGCCCAGTCTGCCTCACTATCTAATCCACAGTTAGAAGAAGAGAAATGACTGATTCATGCCTTTCACTCTGTATAATACAATATTGTCGATTAAAAAATTAAATTGATTTGACTAACCAACAGTATTTAAAAAATAGAAATGTTCATTATCAGGTGATTCTGACCGAACTTGCAATATTGTAATAAATAAATAAATAAATGAATAAAATAAGAAACTGAAGCAACAGCCGATTAAAATGATTTCAAAATATTTGTGTGTAGAAATAAAGAATGAAAGAAAGCGAAAAAAAATGTTGGAAGTGAAGAGAAAACGAAAGTGAATAAATTCCACGAGAAGCAAAGAATGGAGAAGACTGAAGTATAGAAAGTTATTCTAAGAGAGGAAAAAATAGAGTATATATATATATATATATAGAGAGAGAGAGAGAGAGAGATATCAATAATGCAAAAACATCATTCGACTGAAGTCGTTTTGAAACAAGAAAGAAAGAAAGGACATGAAGAAGAAACCCAAGAAGGTAAGTGAAATTGTAGAAAAATAAAGAATATGAAATGACGCAGTGATGGAAGGCGACTGAATAAAAGAAAATTATGATTAGATAGGAAAAATAGAGATGCAAGAGAATATGTCGACCAAAATCATTTCAAATTACTCAAATAAATTGAAGAAAGAAAAAAAGTCTGAAAAAGGATCAAAGAAAAAAAAAAAAGAAAGGAGAAAAAAGAAAGAAAGGAAAAAGAAAAAAGGAAACAAGGGAAAAACCCCGAGTAGAAAGAAAGAACAAGGCAAAGAAAGAAAAGAAGAAAAAATGAAAACAGAAAGAAAGAAAAAAGGAAGAAAAAGAATTAAAGAAGTTATTGGAAAAAAGTTGAGATATTATTTAGCAGTATTATATTATTTTCCTTTTCTCCATTTGTCTGTCAAACCAGGTTTAGTAATTATTTAAAGAATAAAAAATTACTTTCTAATTTTTTTTGCTTTTAACTTTTTTTTTTTTTTTTTTTTTTACTAAAGACAGAAAGACGTGTTTTAACTAAGCAAAAATGATAACGATCTGTCTGGTCATAAGGTTATTGTCCAATAATTACACTTAAATCTATCTATCAATCAATCTAAATTTCAACTGATAACTATATTTATTAGTTGAAATTTTGATCCAGAAAATTTACTGTATTATATTCGATCTATGTGATCAGTATGTACTAATGAATTACTTGCATGGATGAGGAAAGAGACTATGTTGAAAAATAGATATTTACTACGGAAGAATGCTTTTTTCTTCATGAGGCTACGAACAAATTGATCCACATCTTATATATATATATATATATATATATATATATATATATATATGCGTGTGTGGGCATGCGTGTCTAATATTTTTTTTCTTCAACGAACGTATTTGTTACGTTACCAGTTTATTTCAAAAGTGACTGTGTATGCATGTTTGTGCATCGCTCTCTCTCTCTCTCTCTATATATATATATATATATACACTTGAAAATCACTCATAAAATTATATCACTCTCTGTATGTGTGTGTGTGGTTTGAAATATACTGGTAATTACTTTTTACTAATAATTTATCTGTGCATATATATATATATATATATATATACATATCTATGTATGTTTGGTTCCATTTGTGTGTGTGTGTATGATTCATTCAACTTCGGTTTAGATTTATCTATAAATTTCTTTTCCTTTATTTGAAGTAGCGCGTAGTCGTTAGTTTGATATACGGGTATTAATTTAAATTCACCTTGACTACATTCGTATCGGTGTTTCGATACATTTAATTTTCTGATTTCTTTTATTTTGATATTGCTCCTATGAAGTGATGTCCTTGTATTGATCCTATGAATATTTCTTTGCACTTGCTGCTTTCAATTATGTAGACTACGTTTTTTGAGTTGCAGCTTAAGTCTTTATTTATTTTGAATTTTGTTTCTGGGTTTTTAAAGGTATAGGATTTAACTTCTATAATTATACCACATATTTTGCATCATTTTGCACCATTTATTATTGCATTTGGTAACACTCCTTGTGTTGAGTTTTCTCTGAATGTAGAAGAAGTGAGTATTCTTTTAAAATTTTTGGGTTGTCCCTGGCTTTTAATGATTTTTGTTGTGTCTGGTATTTTTTTTTGATTTTGTCATTGTTTTTAAGTTCCAGTTTTTTAAAATTATTTCTGTGAATAGTTCTGGGTTGTTTTTGTTGTAGGTTGCGACGTATGCAAGGGGTTTCTCACTGTTGTGCTTTTTCGGGTTCCTTAATTCTCTTTGTAGTATTTTTTCTGCTAATTGGTATCCGCTCTTGTTTAGAGTTGTGTGTAGTTCTTTAAGGCGAGTTTTTGAGGTTTTTATCTGTGATTTTTGTGTGTATTCTACGTGCTAGGGTGTAAGGGATTGATTTTATACAGTTTTTGGAGTGGTGGCTTTTGAAGTGGAGGTATTGTTAGGTATCTGTTGGTTTTTGGTAGATATATGTGATGATTTGGCTTTTTACGTTTTTTGTAAGGATGTCTAAAAATGGTTGTTCTTTTCAGGTGTGTTCCATAGTAAATTTTATTTCGGAGTGTAGGTGTGTGTAATTCGTTGATGTCTCCCGTGGACATTTCCAGAATATGAAGCAATCATCTAAATAAATATCTTTTCCATGATTTGGTAAATTCTTCTTTTATGTCATTGCCATATTTTTTACCTTTTATTTCGTATAGGTTTTCTTCTAAATATGCTTGGTTTAGGGTAGCGTATGTTGGTACTATTTTAGCACCCATAGCTGTTCCTAGTGTCTGGATATAGTTAATGTTATTAAAGTAGAAGGAGTTATTATTAAGGGTTATTTCTATACCCTCTATGAATAAATTTGGTGTAATGTGTCTAGGTATTTATCTATCCAAAATGTAATCGCTTGTTTTCCTAATTCAAGGAGTACAGGGATAACATAGATTTTTTAAACTCCATACCAGAAAAAAATTCATCCCAACACACTCATAATCACATTTGACGTCACAAACCGATACAGCAACATTAGTTTGATAAGTCTGCTGGTCGAGCATGACGGGCCTGCTACAATGGGCCTAAATTTAAGGTCACTGGGCTTTTGGATTTCTATATATTCGTATTTTTGTGTTTCTATGTCGTTTTTTATTAGTTTGGACGTCTGAATTTTTGGTAGTCCGTAGAAGTTATGGAGATTTAGTTTTTTAAGAAGTCTTTTTTCTTCTTTAGTGATTTATTGAGCATTTTGCAGAATTTTGTGATTTTTGATATTATATTATTGTCAATATTTGTATCTATTAGTTCGTAGTTGGTTTCATCTTTTAATATTTCTTGGATTTTTGTTTTGTAGTACGTTTTATCTAAGATGACTACGGCACTTCCCTTGTCTGCAATTTTTTTATAATTATGTTTCCATTTTCCTGTACATTTTTAAGGCTTATTTTTGTTTTTGTGAGAGGTTATTTTTTGTTGCTTTTTCTTTTAGGTGATACTGATCCTTAATTTCTTGAGAAATGTGTTTAGTTTACTCTTGCTGTTTTTCTGGAAATAATTAGGTATTATTTTTTACTAGGGAGTCATCTTTATCTGTTCTATTTTTGAATTTTTCTATTAGCCTAAATTTCCTTTCAAATTCTTTGAGGTATTTTTTTAGTTCACCGATATTGCTTTTTGGAGTGGGGCAAAATTTAAGACCTAGTTTGAGTAAATTTATTTGGTCTTTATCTAACTTCTATGTAGATAAGTTTATAATTTTTGGTTTAATGTATTTTTCGTTTTTTATATTGTTTTTCCTCTGGTTCGTTTTGTCTAAAAATGTTTTTTGTTTGTATTCCTAAAAAAATAATCATTTTTGTTTGTACTGTCTAAAAAAAGATTTTTTGTGTTGTTGTTGTTTATAGGGTGACTTACATATATATATATATAGATGTGTGTGTGTGTGTGT
Organism: Sepioteuthis lessoniana; assembly: GCA_963585895.1. Lineage (NCBI taxonomy): Eukaryota > Metazoa > Mollusca > Cephalopoda > Myopsida > Loliginidae > Sepioteuthis > Sepioteuthis lessoniana. Next base: position 52,884,726 of record OY757931.1, on the reverse strand, counting down.
CTGTGTGTGTACTCTGTGTCAATATTCTATCACCGATACTGAACACTCTTTATCTAGAAATATAGCAAACTGCATAATATATATATATATATATATATTTATATATATATATATATATATATTATTCAGTCCAGATAAACCGGAGGCGGGAATAATTCCGTCAGGACAAATTCATTCCACTATGAACATTTAAAATTTTCCTGTTAAAGAGCTCAATGTGACTAACATCCCTTTCTTTAAGAAAAACAAAAATCGGTCACATTAAGATTATAAATTTATTTCCATCCTGTTATGGGTATTGATAAATATCAATAACACCAAAAGAAAACAGGACTTCTCCAGATCCAATGGATAAATTAATTGACATACAGAATAGACACAGGAGGGAAGGGTGGGAGGGGGTAGACGAGGGCTTTAGAGTTACCTCCCCGTTTACTCACCTCCGGTTATTTATCTTTTTATTTTTTTCATTTTTTTTATTATTTCCGGTTGGAATCACAGTGAATTAAATTTTAATCTTTTTATCTTAATTATATTTCAACGTTAATTCTAGATTTAATAATAATTTAGGGAAGTACAACATTCCTTAATAACCTTACATAAGTATCTTCAATCAATTTCAAAATTTAAATATATATTCAAAATTTATATTCGAGCCTATTAATTCAGTTACCTTTCCATTGAAAAGTACTTGCACATCACATGGTACCTACTTATCTCTTTATTTTATTTTATTTTATTCATTCCACTTCAAAACATTTTTACGTGTTTGTTAATTAATCATTATCCATGAGTTTGCCCATTGTTTAAATCTATTCCCATGTCTACATCTGGCTATTAATTCACATCGCTGATTTAATAATTTTTCAGGGTCTGGGTATATCATTATTTGTATTTTTTCCTCTAGGCACATTTAATACTTTGATAGTAGATGTAATCTGTGGAGTATCTACTTTGCTACCATTACTTCCAGGTCCACTCTAATTCGGGATGGTAGTACCTGTTTATGGGTCAATCAAATTTCTTTAAAATAAATAATGTTGAATTTCTTTAAAGCATTGAAATTGGTACTAAGAATGAATTATTTACCTGGTTAAAATGATTGTTAAGAAACATTTCTGTTCCTCATATATATTGAGACTATAATTGTTAAAAGTTAATTCAGTGTAAAATAAGCCAGGATCGCTTCACCAACCGTATAATTGCTGACAAATCATTAGTATTAGATTGGAATGCTTGAAACCATATATCAGTATGGAAATCATTTATAGTTGCTTGAAGCAATAATTGTTGGCAATTCATGAAAGAAAAATTATTACTTGAAACCATAAAAATAACATAAAAACAAGGATTCACATACCGTAAAATATACTAACCAACAAACATATGTATTAGTGTGTGTGTGTGTGTATGTTTATGTATATGTGTGTGTGTATATTTTTCTTCACCCAATGCACACACACACACACACACACACACACACACACACACACACACACACACACACATAAATATAAATATTGTAACAAATCAAACCCCCCCAAAAGACTAATATTTTAACCCTTGAATACTGAAAAATTAATTATTCAAAAATTGATTACTTTTATCGACTGATTTTTCTGGTCAAGATCTTTGAGAAAAAAATTGAAATTATTTATAAACATGCGCAAAATCGGACGATGATATCATTCAAAATAAAGTTCTACCTGAAGCCAATCGTTTGGCATTCGTAAGCCTTTCTGTCTATTAATATAAAAAGTCAGGAAATAAATATCCGCTGTCAGGATTACAAATTTATATATATGTGTGTGTGTGTGTGTGTGTGTGTGTGTGTGTGTATCTACATATAGATACATGTGTGTATATGTATGTGCATTTATCCAGCCCCTCAAATCGAGCTGGATGTGACACAAGGTCAATTTCTTTTCAGTGAAGTTAAACAGGTTTCTTTTCAGAGTTCTCCTTCTCCTTGCCATACGAAGATTTAAAAGCTCAGTCTGCCCTACTATTTACACATAGAATAGTGGGATTTTTACGAATAGTGGGATTCATACTTTTCCAAGGGTATTAGAGCTTTGAAAAATGGGGACAAACTTGTCCAAGATTTAAAATCTGTTTGCCGTGTCCATTTCCAACGATTATTACCGTTACAACACGTGATCACCCCACCTCTCTCTCTGTATATATATATATATATATATATATATATATATATATATATATGTATGTAGGTATGTGTATATTATATACATAGCTACTTTATGAATCTATATATTAATGAACTGCCTTGTATATGCGTATTTTTACCGTAAGTAGAAGGGGCGCCCGTATTATTGTGTGGAGTCCCAAAGGGAGTATTTTGAAGGAGACAAAGGTGACATTTTCCATATCTAGGCTAATTTGTCGTTAATGTTAAATGGCTAGATATAATTAGGTTAAACATATCTATCTATCTATCTATCTATCTATCTATCTATCTATCTATCTATCAGTAAAACTCTTTCTATCAATTTTCCGACGCCCTTTATTCATTACTTTCACATACATATGCAAGCATAAGTATGCATATATGTACACATATTATAACATCTCATTCAGTGTATATGCTAAATGAAAGATACATGCGTTTGTATATATATATATATATATATATATATATATATATATATATATATATATATGAGATAAATGATATATATATATGAGAGACAGATGAAAGATACATGCGTTTGTATATATATATATATATATATATATATATATATATATATATATATATATATATATATATGTACAAACGCATGTATCTCTCATTCATCTCTCTCATATATATATATATATATATATATATATATATATATATATATATATATATACATATATATATATAAATGTGCAAATATGAAAAATCAAAACAAATACATGAAATAAACTAACATCAAAGTATAAATAAAGAAAAAAACAAAAAAAAAAACAAAACACGACTCAAGGGGTTTATCTTATTTTTTGTTTGAGTTATTTGCCACTGCAAATATTTTCTCTTTTAAACCTTCATCCGGGCGTATTTTTAAATGAAATGAATATATATGTATAATCAGCGGGAAATGAAAGTAATATATATATATATATATATATATATATATATATATATATATATATATATATATATATATATATATATATATATAAAGTTGGCTGACCGTTTTCACACACACACACACACACACACACACACACACACACACACACACACACACATATATATATAAGTGTATATGTATATGTGTTTGTGTGTTTAATATCTGTTCAAATAATTTTTCCTTTTATCCGTCTATCATTATTCATTAATGCACGCACACACACGCATACGCACTCATGCATACACATAATTATGCACTCACGCACGCACGCACGCACGCACGCACGCATACATACACACACTCATGCACGTGCATGAATATATGCAAAAAACACGCATATGCATACACGTACGCACTAAATTCCACTGCTTTACATATTATGATTATTATTATTGTTGTTGTTGTTGTTAATATCATTTGTTTACCAATGATTCCTCGCCGAAATTTCTAATATTTACTTTTCTAATCGACATTTTTCGGTATTTCATTTCAAAAACAAAGTTCACCGATCACATTTCGTTTTCTTTTATAATCCGGAAGAATTTCGTGTTTTGTTAACAACCCCTCGAGACCGGGACGAACAAAAGATTGTTTTTGGGTGTACTCTTTATTTAACAATAATTATTGTGTGTCACTGAACCTTTTTATTTTTATTCTACGCAGATATATATATATATATATATATATATATATATATATATATATATATATATATATATATATATATATATATATATATCCTAGTGTATGAGTAATCATGCTGATAAAACAGTTTATCTTGTACAGAAATCGAAATAGACATAGATATAAATATGAAAGAATATATATATATATATATATATATATATATATTCTTTCATATTTACTATGTCTTCTCTTACTCACATCATGGATTGCTGTTACAACGAGAACCTAACAGATTCACTGGTCTTCAAGTAAACACACACACACACATACACACGCACATAAACATACACACACATGGTGGTGTAATGGTTATCGTCGCATGAATTGGACACGGCGACACGAGTTCAAATCCTGGACTGATTGCATTTCACATAGCACTAATACCCTTGGGAAAGGTATGAATCCAATTATTCTCTCTCCAGCTATGGGTAAATAGTAGGGCAGACTAGGTTCTTCAGCCTTGGTGAGGCAACTAGTCTAGAGAAGGAAAACTCTGAATTCAAACCTGTGAAACTCCGCTTAAAAAATTGACCTTTGTCATATCCTGCCCGAGCGGAGGGGTTGGGTAAATATGATAAACATACACACACATACACACACACGTACGCACATGTTAGTTTGTATGTGTGTACGTGTGTGTGTGTCTCTCTCTCTTTCTGTCTGTCTACGAGACGACTCGAGAACGATGGTATTGATGCTTTTATTTTTAAAAGTGTGATGGATTTTTATTAGCATTTCATATCTATCTCAGTTATAATAAGAAACTACCACCCATCATGAAAACTATCAAAATTAGACAAACCAGACATGTGGGACACTGCTGGAGTAGTAGGAATGAGCTTATAAGTGATGTACCCTTGTGGACCCCTTTACATGGACGAGCAAAGGCAGGACAACCAGATCGAACCTACATACAGCAGCTCTGTGCCGATGCAGGGTGTAGCCCTGAAGGCCTGCCGAAAGCAATGGACAAAAGGAAGGGCTGGCGAGAGAGGGTCAGGGATATCCGTGCTGATGGCGCGACATCACGATGATGATGACATGATTAAAAAATAATGCTCCGCGCAACACAGACCACTTGAAAATATAATTCATCTGCAAATTGGATTGGTAATTGTATATCCCTAAAGTTATAGTATCTAAAGTGCATTGCTGTAATAAAAATTAGTCCCTTTTTCCCTGGGAGGCGGTTATATATATACTTGATGTGTATAGCTGTAAATGAATCTTTTAAATTCTACCCCTAAAAAAAGCACGAACAAAGAGAAAAACAAACAAACAAAAAACTAAGCAAATCTGGTACTCAGTAAAGTATATGTCAAGATTGAAACATCGTAAACTGCGATGTATTAGTCGACCTTTCAAAAAATCTGTACAAAACTAGAGGTCAACTAAAATTGAAGCATTCACCATTGATTGACCATTGAGTGGTAAATATTTAAGGAGGAAATTAAAGATTGTGTTGCTAGTGGAGGTTTAAATTTTTTAAAAACTCTTCTAAATTATAATGTGAATTCACCTTTTTAATCTGCGCTTTCTAAATCTATCTATCTATCTATCTATCTTGTTAGACGGCCATCTTGTCTCTATTTCCATGGGTGTTTGTTCTTCCCTCTTCTTCATGCTGTCTCTATCTTCTTTGCTGGTATATATATCACGGACATGCATTTTGCGTGGTGTCATGGTTAACAAGCAAACTATTCCAAGGGCGTTCAATTCTCCCTACAAACTTAGTAAATGATTATATAAAAATGGCATTTTCTGTATGAACTCTTAACTTTAGATGCCTTTCCATATACAAAATAGATTTGTAAGAAAGTCGGGAGCTGCCATTTAGACCAGAGATGGGGCTGTAGAATACAATACACCAACTGCTTCTCTGCAAAGGGGTAAGACCCCCACCAACGAGTATCTTGGATATGACGCAAAACAATCTAATGGTGGGGTTCCAGTAATGCTAGAGCTTTGGGGAATGCGAAGTACCCCTTTATTGCCATCGCTCCCAGGTCCACTCTGGCCCGGAGTGGTAGCACCTGATAAGCTTCCAATCTATGGGTTAAACAGAACTAAACTGTGGTTTGAGTTTACTACTTTTTGCATTTAAACTGCGTATTTATGCTAAACTGAATTGTTTATAATAGAACTGTTTTAACATTTAAACTGCATACATATGCTAAACTGAATTGCTCGAAATAGAACTGTTTTGGCATCTAAACTGTGTACTTATGCTAAACTGAATTATCTGAAATGAAACTGTTTTGACATTAACTCTGTGTATTGCACAATCGGCTGGGGCTGTGGAATACATCGACTGCACCTCTGCAGAGGGGTAAGACACCCCAATGAGTGTCCTGGATATGACACTAAACAATCTAATGGTGGGGTTCCAGTAATGCTAGAGCTTTGGGGAATGCGGAGCACCCCTTCATTGCCATTGCTTCCAGGTCCACTCTGGCCCGGCGTGGTAGCACCTGATATGGCCCTATATTTGGGATAAATAGAACTAAACTATATACTTAGGCTAAACTGAATTGTTTGAATTAGAACTGTTTGACTAAACTGAATAGCTTGAAATAGAAATATTTTTGACAATTAAACTGTGTATTCATGTTAAAATAAATTATTTGAAATAGAACTATTTGCATAAAGATGGATTTACCGTTAAATTACCTACAAAGGTTTATATGCCATAAAACCCAACCAACTAACCAACCAACCAGAGATGGAAATTGATGTAAAAACTATTCAATGGCTCACGGCTAAATCTTATTTCTAACTTCAAGAATTTTCGTCACCTGACTTTACAATCCTCCAATGAAGGCATAGCTTTCAAATTGCCCTTGAAAGTAATAACCTGTTAATTATACTGAATTGATCTACGCAAATAAAAAATTAAGTCTATCTATCTATCTATCTATCTATCTATCTATCTCCGCTGTCTATTCCTATCTCTCTATCTATCTGAACAGACTGAGAATTATAGATACATACACATAGACAGTCAGAGAGATAGATAGATATATAGATAGAGAGACATGTTTCGTCATTAATTTACCATGATAGAACTCGTATAGAATCGGATATATATATATATATATATATATATATATATAGTGTGTGTGTGTGTGTGTGTGAACGAAAAAGTAGAATCAGAAATGTTGGTAAATTGATTTTATAATCCCAATAGGCTTATGAACGCCAGAAAATTAGAGTTCCCTTGTACAAGGAAATTCAAGTTCTTTTTACAACGTACCATGGATAGTGATAAGAATCCTTTTCAAATTTGACAATGATTAGATTTTTAAAAAGATATTGTTAAGTAGAAAAATTAGTTCATTAAAACTAATTAACAATGAGAAATATTTTAAAACAATGAATTTTTAAAAACATTAATATTTTTAACATAAAAGCTAATGAATAATAAGAATGTAACTGTTCCGGGATTCAGATACATTTTTTGGTGGTGGTGGTTTATTTTGTTGTTAAGCACATTTGGAGTAAGGGTTTCTTGATATTCTTCTATCTTCAGGGGTTCCTAGATGTTCTATCCCCAGAGATTTCAGGAGATACTTCTATCTTAAAATGTATCTTGATTTTCTTCTATCTTCAGGTGTTTCTGATATTCTTCTATTTCCAGGGATTTCTAGATGTTCTATCTTAAGGAATTGCTTGATATTTTTCTATCTTCAGATTTTTATGATGTTCTTCTGTCTTCAGGGAATTTTAGATGTTCTATCTTAAGGAATTTCTAGATATCCTTCAATCTTCAGTGTTTTCTAGATATCCTATCTTCGGGCGTTTCTAGATATTTATCTATCTTCAAGGATTTTTCTGTTGATGCAATATTAGATAAATTTCTTTCAAATATTAGAGTGAATTTAGTGTCATTATTAAAATTATGTATTATTAACCAGAAATAGTTTTCAAATCGAAGTAGTTTATTATAGTTAATAGACTAAATTTTATGTCAGTAGTTGTTTTATCTGAAATTGCTTTTTTTTTCAAAATGCTGAATATGAAAGATAAAATTACATAGCCTAATATCTTATTTTAATCGTATTCTCTGCAACAGGCACTTTGTGAGCTAGAAACTAATAAAAAAAATGTTAAGACAGCTGCAAAACTCTTTTATATTCAGATTATAATTGTCTCTAATTCCGAGGAGTTAGGCCAAATTTTCTCGCAATTTACACTGCTTATCTTAGTCTGGCACTAGATATTTGAAACAGTGGGTATAGAGCTCACTAACCTAGCTAATTGGCTCGTAAAACGGAATTATTGGCCTAGTGGGTAGAGTGTTCGCCAATGGTCCGGGACACTGGGGTTCAATCCCAGGTCGCATCATACCAAAGACTTTTAAAATGGTACTTGATAGCTCCTTGCTTAACACTCAGTAATATAAGGTACGTATCAAGGTAAAGTGGAGCAATTCAGGGAAAGGAGTAGCGTCCTCCCCTACACCACGGTGTAGTAGCTACTGAAAAGGGAGCCTTCCGGTCGCCCTCGACTACGATCGCCAACTTTACTTACTACTTTACATTAGGTTCGAGTAGGTGTCCTTGCACACTATTTTCGAGCAAAATATTCAACCTGAAAGCAATGCACAAACACTCTGGCATCAAACGCAACCATGGACATTCGCATATATATATATATATATATATATATATATATATATATATATATATATATATGCGATAAGTGTTCAAAAAGTATCGACATTGAAGCTATGTTTACCAAATTAGATATGAACGAAACGTTAATTTTCCTCCGAATATTTCCCACAAGAAAGAGTCGCACAGGGCCAGATCTGTTTAAAATGGAGTATGCTGCATTTTCACACATCTGAGTTTCGCCAACTATCGAGGCTGGCTTCATAATTATTTTTATTTCCAGATTGATACTAGCTCGTATCTATGACAAGACACCAGTCTGGAAATTTAGATATCATCATTTATATAATTCGTTCAGTTATGCATACGCCTTCATTTGAACTTTGATTTTAAAAAACTAAAAAAAGCCCCCAAAACTAAAGCTAGAGCCTCGATACTTTTTGATCACAGCTATTCTAATCTATCTATCTATGTTTGCTAATATCTATCAATCTATACAAACCTCAGTTGTGTAGTTCAAGAACAAAAATTTTGGAAAATTATCTTTACAAGATCTGCCGGCTTCGAAAATCAACATTTAAATATCTCAGCTCACAGTCTAATCGGTGGTGCGAGTCAGAAATACAAACTTAACTCGAAAGAGAAAAATTGAAAAGAAAAGCTAATACTCCCGAAGAAGGCATGAATCTAATTTTACCTAAGCTCTGTCCTATAGCTAGTTACCTTCTCCACGAAGTTATAAGTTCTCTTGGCCATCGAAATAGTGCTAGTTCTTATTTGGGTAATCAATCTTTCTGTTATTGTGACCGTAGCCTGTTCTATCCCTTGCTAGTATTGACTGATTTACTGGATAAACTTTGTGTTTAAAATTCATCTGAATTGTCATATTTCCTTTCGTTTTTCTCTGTTTACGAGTGCGTGTCTCAGCGTGTGTTTATTTACACACGTATACACTCACACTCACGCATACAATTACACCAACATATCATCAACGTAAATATTCTATGATTTTACGCACACACACACACACACACACACACACACACACACACACACACACACACACACACAAACTTAGTTTGAAAAGTAATTTTAAGCGTCTTTCAAAAGACCCCTTCTCGTATATTTTTGTTATTTAATTCACGAACTTTTGAACCCCCCCAGAAATCCGGAAAATTTGAATAGTTCACAAGAACTAAATGTAGCACGGACATTTACCTCTAACTTTTGCGAGCAGTAATCAAAATGAGTAGTGACTTGTTGGAAGATTTCTCACTCAGTTACAGGTTCAGTAACCTGGTTGGGATGTAAGGGGCACTATTCATGTAACATGTCTCGGGAAGAAACAGTCTGACGGAATCCATCCCTCACCAGGTTTACTACTGGTTTGATTTCAGAGTTTTTCCTTACTCTCGACCGATTGCCATGCCAACGCTATAGAGCTCAGTCTGTCATACTATTTATTTATTGATAGCGGTAAAATAATTTGATTCCTAACTTTCTTAAGGGTATTAGCGCTCTGTGAAATGCAAACAGCTTCCTTCAGGGTTTGAACTTGGATTGTTGCGTTCATTTCTTACGACGATAACCGTTATGTCATGAGCGCTTCTATTTTGGAAGCCAGCGTGGAAAACAAAAAACAAAAAAACAAAACCAAAACCAAAAAAGGACTTGGGATCATTTCGAAGTAGATAGAGTTATTTGATGAGCTTTGTGTAGTCTGGTACATAGGCTTCAGGTTACTTACAGTGTCTAAGTGGTCCTCCATCTAAGCCCTGAGCAGCTCATCGTTGCTTAACTTCAGTGATAAGTACTAGCACGATTTTGTTTCCATGGTTAATTCCAAAAACTGACACACGCTCTCTCTCTCTCTCTCTTTCTCTCTCTTCTCTCTCTCTCTCTCTCTCTCTCTCTAGACACACACATACACACATACGTATATATTTGTGTGTGCATCGACATAGAAGATTCAAATTTTTAATTATGAATTTCAAAATTTTAAAATTTAAGAGACATCTGCATAACCGAGCAATTTATATTGGCAGAATGCAGGCCTGTGGTGCAGTGGCTAACGTACTGGACTATTACTTTGTAATAATCGAGTTCTAATTCCTGTCAAGCTTTTCTATGTTCACTTTCGGACGAATACTTAAAAAAAAATTATGTAGCCATTCATCTCCTCTTGCTAAGGGTTAAATAGCCCTACTATTGTTCTGAAAGGATAGCTTTGGCATTAAATTACCCACGAAGGTTGATATGCCATTAAATCGAAGAAGCCAAATCGAACCTTGCTCGTAAAGTTTTTTTTTAATCGCGTATAATTTTGGTTGTTTTTTATTGAGAGCTTCCTGTATGCAGAGAATTCGTAAAATTTGAAAATAATTGATTTTTTATTGTAATTGAAAATCCTTTGCAACCAAGAATTAGATTGTAATACTTTTGTAACCAAAAATAAAATTGAATATATATATATATATATATATATATATTGCAGAATTTGGCTATAAATAATACCTAATAATGTTTTTATTATATATTAGAAATGATAAAAACCCTGGTTTAGAAGAAAATTAACTATTTATAAGAAATTTTCAAGGTACCTATTGATAGGCGATGCTGCACACACACGCGTGTACACGCACGCGCGCGCACGCGCGTGTGTGTGTGTTTGCGATGTGTTTGTATGTGTGTGTATCTGTGTGAGTACGGACCAATTGTTTTTGACTTAAATCATTTAAATACAATACGACAGTTATATATAAACGCACTGACAATCTATCCCCGGGGAAGTTTAAAAACGAAAACTAAAGAGACATTTTTTAGATTTTTTTGTCCGATCAGATTTCAGTGTTAGCATTCACCATCTTCAGTATTTCAGCCTTTTCCCACTATTTTATTCAATTTTTTTCCCTACTGGAGAAATGACTTATAAACTTGATCAGCGAACAAAGAAACCACACAATCTCCAAATCATAAACAATTTGTAAACTTAATTCTCTGTAATAATAATAAAGTAAAACAGACGTTATTGCTTATTGTTTAAAAAATAAAAGAATAAAATGCCACTGAATCATCACGTGACCGATTTCAGCCAATCCAATTTTAATTACAAAAAAATATAACCTTACGAATTGAGTTTATGTAGAAAATCTTTTACAATATCGAAACAATTGGAATGTATTTTGCAATCTCCACCCGACTTGGCGTTGAAAAGATGTAACACAAGTTCAGATTAATGTGGGGACCTTCAAGAAACAAGCCACATGAAAATTGTCCCAGACCCGTCGGTATGCTCCATTAAAGGGGGCGCCTCAGGCTCAGGCCAATAAACCTAATATTGACTCCTGAAACAGCCTGACAGAATCCATCCCTCACCAGGTTTACTACTGGTTTGATTTCAGGGTTTTTCCTTCCTCTCGACCGATTGCCATGCCAACGCTATAGAGCTCAGTCTGTCATACTATTTATTTATTGATAGCGGTAAAATAATTTGATTCCTAACTTTCTTAAGGGTATTAGCGCTCTGTGAAATGCAAACAGCTTCCTTCAGGGTTTGAACTTGGATTGTTGCGTTCATTTCTTACGACGATAACCGTAATGTCATGAGCGCTTCTATTTTGGAAGCCAGCGTGGAAAACAAAAAACAAAAAAAAAAACAAAAAACAAAACCAAAACCAAAAAAGGACTTGGGATCATTTCGAAGTAGATAAGAGTTATTTGATGAGCTTTGTGTAGTCTGGTACATAGGCTTCAGGTTACTTACAGTGTCTAAGTGGTCCTCCATCTAAGCCCTGAGCAGCTCATCGTTGCTTAACTTCAGTGATAAGTACTAGCACGATTTTGTTTCCATGGTTAATTCCAAAAACTGACACACGCTCTCTCTCTCTCTCTCTCTCTTTCATTCTCTCTCTCTCTCTCTCTAGACACACACATACACACATACGTATATATTTGTGTGTGCATCGACATAGAAGATTCAAATTTTTAATTATGAATTTCAAAATTTTAAAATTTAAGTCACATGAAAATTGTCCCAGACCCGTCGGTATCCTCCATTAAAGGGAGCGCCTCAGGCTCAGGCCAATAAACCTAATATTGACTCATTTTCAACGTCAGGAGCGAGCACTGCCTCAGGGACGTTTCTCTTGGACTGGACCGGTTTATTTTCAAAAACACGCTCCGAAGCACATGTTCTTAGAGTAATAAGGAAATCAATAATATTTCTTATTTTCATTGATTGTCCTCATATATTTGATCCACCATGTATATGGCCCTCACCCTCTGACACCATGCAGACTAAGCAAAATTTATTTCCTACAATTTTCTTTGTCTGGTGCACAGGTCATTGATTGCTCGCAGTTCTTACTGTTACAAAATGGTCACCCATTTAAGTACTGAGCAGGTTCATCACTGCTTAACTTTAGTGGTCATATGGATAGGTTGCTTACAGTTTCTGCTGTAACTCAGAGGTCACCCATTTAGATATTGAGTAGGTTCATCTCTCCTTAACTCGTTGAGGGGGCGAGACCACGTGGCGTAGGTGCTAACGTGATGGACTGTAATAACTCCAGTCGCTTTCGGACTCCTCCCAGCAATGGTTTTAATTGTATCTCTTTTACAAGTATGGTTTTAATTGTATCTCTTTTACAAGTATGGTTTTAATTGTATCTCTTTTACAAGTATGGTTTTAGTTGTATCTCTTTTACAAGTATGGTTTTAATTGTATCTCTTTTACAAGTATGGTTTTAGTTGTATCTCTTTTACAAGTATGGTTTTAGTTGTATCTCTTTTACAAGTATGGTTTTAATTGTATCTCTTTTACAAGTATGGTTTTAGTTGTATCTCTTTTACAAGTATGATTTTAGTTGTATCTCTTTTACAAGTATGGTTTTAGTTGTATCTCTTTTACAAGTATGGTTTTAATTGTATCTCTTTTACAAGTATGGTTTTAGTTGTATCTCTTTTACAAGTATGGTTTTAGTTGTATCTCTTTTACAAGTATGGTTTTAATTGTATCTCTTTTACAAGTATGGTTTTAGTTGTATCTCTTTTACAAGTATGGTTTTAGTTGTATCTCTTTTACAAGTATGGTTTTAGTTGTATCTCTTTTACAAGTATGGTTTTAGTTGTATCTCTTTTACAAGTATGGTTTTAGTTGTATCTCTTTTACAAGTATGGTTTTAATTGTATCTCTTTTACAAGTATGGTTTTAATTGTATCTCTTTTACAAGTATGGTTTTAGTTGTATCTCTTTTACAAGTATGGTTTTAATTGTATCTCTTTTACAAGTATGGTTTTAGTTGTATCTCTTTTACAAGTATGGTTTTAGTTGTATCTCTTTTACAAGTATGGTTTTAATTGTATCTCTTTTACAAGTATGGTTTTAGTTGTATCTCTTTTACAAGTATGGTTTTAATTGTATCTCTTTTACAAGTATGGTTTTAATTGTATCTCTTTTACAAGTATGGTTTTAGTTGTATCTCTTTTACAAGTATGGTTTTAGTTGTATCTCTTTTACAAGTATGGTTTTAGTTGATAAGCCATTGAACAGTGAAACCAAATCAAACTATTTAAGTAGTTAACAGGCTCAACGATGCTTAACTTTAGTCTACCAAATGTCGGTGTAAATTGTGTATTTAAAACACTTTTCTTGTACAGATAAAAGCCGACATTTCGAATGCTTGCTTTCCAATCTGGCAGACAGGCAGACAGGTCTGTAGTCTGGGAAAATCTTCATCTTTAGACCAATCTGACAGCCAAACAGTAGAACCTATCAACTAAATTTTTACCACCCACATTTTCTTTTAATATCTAAACATCCATGAGAAAAAAAAGTTAACTGATCAGCTACTTTTTGATTTGAGATAGCCTAAATCTAGCACTTGTTCAGTATTTTAACATTTAAAATTTTTTTCTCATTTTGACTATTTTATATGTGCTCCCCAATATGCAACATTTTCAGAATTGACTTCTAACCTTCAAATCTATTGCGCAATTACATAATATGATAATAATAGTTAAGTTCTAGGAGCCCAGGGATGATCAACAGGCTTCAAGTTAACGTCACCGTTTTCGTGAGTTGAGATTTAGTTCTTGAAAAAATGTCTAGATTTAAGTGGGATTTTCATAGGAAATAAAAAAAATAAAGACAAATTCCAGGTAATTTTTGGAAAGTTCAAATAAGGCTCTTTACTAATGAAAAATTTTCCTCTGAGATATTGTCTTCAGGAGTTAAAATTAAATTTGAAATTTATCACTTTAGTTGAATTCGCGTAAAATTTTCCCCATGGTTGATGACATCAGCATGACGTCATAATGAGTCCACCACAATTTAATCAATTATTTGAAGGTCCTTTGGTTGCAAAAGACTGTAACTTTTATACCTTTTTCAAAAAGCCCCCAGAAAAATACCGAGTAATCCTGAAAAAAAGAATGGGTAATTGGAAATCCAAGGACGAATTGAGACCGTCCTGACCACAGCACTACTAAAATCAGTTAGAATGTTGAGAACAGTCCTGGGGCTCTGATGACATTGATTTTAATTGTATTTCAACCAGTCTATGGTGATTTTATGCCGAGAATTGCGTTCATTGTGAGTTCATATTTACTTTTGTGAAGTCGTTTATTAAGATTTTTTCTTCTCGGTATTATCGAATATGCATGATTTTAAACAGATCTGTTAGACCTATTGATGGGACTCTAACTGGTACCACCACTGTAAGTCAGAGTAGACCTGGGAGTAATGGCAATGAAAAGGTGCCTCACACTCGCTATATAACTGGCATTTCACAATCAAATATAGTTTATTGTCATATCCAAGACACTCCTTTTGCGTATAGTTGGGTCTTACCACTCTACGGGGAATAGAGTCCTCATATTCTAAGCCCCACTGAAAGGACAGAAGAGAAATGAGGAGGTTTGCTATCACTTGGAGTTTTGTGAAGACCAGTTAAAACTGACATGAAAAAAATGTAAAATAATAATAATAATAACGACTCGAAGACAACATACAAAAGCGTGGAGGAAGACTGATCACAGCCAGTAGAAACAATACTGACGACACCAGGATCAGTAGAACGGAAATAACGAGAAAACAAAAATGTGAAGAAAAACAACTGTATGAACGTTTTAAGCGAATAACAAGCGACACCTCTCACAAGAAAACGTGTGTGTGACTAAGAAAGGGAAATCTTTAGAGAGAAACTGAATCTCTCCTAAGAACAGCACAAAACAACACCATTAGGACCAACCGTATCAAAGCAAAAATAGATGAGACGCAACAAAACAGCAGATGTAGGTTATATGGTGATAGGGACGTAACAATCAATCATATATTAAGCGAACGCCGAAAACTAGCACACACACACAGAGAGAGAGAGAGAGAGAGAGAGAGAGAGAGAGAGAGAGAGAGAGAGAGAGAGAGAGAGAGAGAGAGACTAGACATGGCTGGGTGGGAAAGGTGATCCATTGGGAACTGTGCAAGAAATTTTAATTTGACCATACGAACAAATGGATATGCACAACCTAGAATCTGTTCTAGAGAATGAGACGCACGAACTCCAATGGGATTTTGACATACAAATAGATCACCTAATCTCGGCCAGACCACCAGACTCAGTGAAAAACTCTCAAGGAGTAAAATAATAATTATTATTTAAAAGATTCCCTTGTTTCAAAAGTTGTTCAGGACTTGCGTTAAATGTCCGCATGCGCCTGATTTACTTCTTCATTTATGTGTTCACTGGAAATAAATATAAAGTTACATATTGTTTATAAATTACGAGGAACAAGCACAAGAGTTTTCTCTAAACAATATTTTTATTGTCGTCTCAATATTTCAGATACGAATCTTACAGCATTCTGGCTCCCTAGGAAGCTTTTGCTTTTTATTAATTTATCTAAACAAATATTATTTCACTTGTGTTATCCAGGCAAATATTTGTTGTTCTTTTTAGTGCGAGCTGGTTCCAGGCAAAATTTAATCACAAAATAGAAAGTGTAGAAACAACTGAATGCGTTATAAACCCCTCTCCACTCCTCTATGCTACCAAAGAATTTACGATCATGGAAATTTCGTGTATCTATGATATACCCTGAGTATAACACTAAAATGCATCTGATTCTGAGGCTCCAATTTTGGAAGTTTCGATTACACTTTCATTGTCATTACTCTCAGCTCTACTCAGACCAGGAGTCATTGTATTTGTCAGGGTCCCGTCTATACCTGGGTTACGATGAAACCGTTGCATGCAGCATGGTAGATGTAAAGTTAGGAGGATAAATTCAGAAGTGGGTCAACCGCATGCTTAACTTAAAGCTGAGCGACAGAGCCTTATAGGTCAACAGTAAGGATCAAACAATTTAGTTAGGAATTGACTGCTACTCATCAATAAGAGTGGCGCTTATTGATAATAAGAATAGCCTTTGAAAGATAACTATGTTTCACACTAAAATCAGACGCTCAAACCATATCGACTTTTGTACGGTTCAACAAGGATTGAGTTCTACTGAGGTCAGAACTTTAGCCTCAGTGTTCAAAAAATCAAAGGGTGTGTGTGTGTGTGAGGAGAGAGAGAGAGAGAGAGAGAGAGAGAGAGAGAGAGAGAGAGAGAGAGAGTCAAAGCAATCCCTTCTGTCGGCTTGCTTCGATAATGATATTGATATGTCTGTATATGAGGATTGGCAGAAAAGTTCATAGGCTGACCAAGAAATGTGATGAAATGAGGATTACTTTCCAACAGAGTCCCCTCTGTTGAAAATTCTTCAAGTTTTGCAGTGATTGGATCCCATTGGTCCAAAAAGGTCATCAAAAGCAGATATGAGGCCCTCGTACGATTTTTTTTAGCCTGCGAACTTTTCAGAATTTCGTAGAATTTTGTTGAAATGGCAGGATTATTCTATTAAAACAGTTGGTCTCTTATCTTTCTTCTGCAAGTAATTATATAATCTGGGGTCTCAAGACAAAAGATTCTCACTTGATCCTGATGACAAGAAAAAACGAAAAGAAAGGAGATACACCTGTCGGAGGAAATAGGATACACTCGATGGAGAAAATGAGACACACTTTCATTCATAAGTTGTTCCCTCTACCTCAAGTTTAATCTCCTGTACGATTCGACTTACTCTTTTCGAGTCTGGGTCGTGGCTGTTCTTCTTTGAAAAGTGACTTGTCAACAGTCAGTTATATCTACGCTGATGTTCGATACATCCACTATCCAGAGTGTTGAGAGTGGGAGGGGTTATTATCTCATACTCTGCTCATCAAATATACATTTAGTATTGCCGTAAATACACCACGGACATTTATTTTTATAAAAATTAATTTTCATCAAAATATAGCATAAGATAATTTTATTTTGTCTAATAGACCATCATACAACAAAAACGAATATTATCTGGAATTATTATTGAAAATATTGAGAGAATTGAAATGTGATATAATGGGGCATCAAGTACAGAATTTTAGAGTTGTTTTTGACTCCGATTTCAACACTTACAAGGGTCATAGATCATACATATACTTTGAGAATGCAAGTGTCCACGACGTGATCGGGTTTTTGTAAAAATCTTAGCACTGGTTGGTTGACAGATATGACATGATAGAAAAGATGGAAAAAGTTAATTTGAGTTATAGGGTTTGCCGACATTGGATAGAACGGCCACTGGCCCGGAAACAAAATGTTAACGATTCTATTTTGGTAATTTAAGTATGATGATTCTCCTCCTCTGAAAAGATACTCACTCTCAGAGACGGCACCTTAACGATACAAATGGCAAATTATGTATATAAACAACAATGATAATAATCAATCCCAAAATTACGGAATATATCTTTAGAAGTGTAGGCTGAGTGACCACACACACACACAGACAGATATGTATATATGTCCTATTTACCAACCCCTCCGCGCGGGCAGGATATGACACAAGGTCAATTTTTTAAGCGGAGTTTAACAGGTTTGAATTCAGAGTTTTCCTTCTCCTAGACTAGTTGCCTCACCAAGGCTGAAGATAGTCTACCCTACTATTTACCCATAGCTGGAGGGAGAATAATTGGATTCATACCTTTCCCAAGGGTATTAGTGCTATGTGAAATGCAATCAGTCTCGTCCAGTATTTAAACTCGTGTTCAAATATATATGTATATATATGTAGATGTATACATATTGATCGTTCAAAGAGTTCTAAGTTTCACTCTGAAACGGGCAGAGCTGATCATTTTTGTTGTGGCATCACACTACCACTTCATATATAACTAGAAAGACTAATTCAAATTTCCGCCTTTATTTCTGTGCAGGTGAGTCCCATAGAAAGGTGAGAGGTATGTGACGAATCTAAAATCTTAGTGAAATTAACAACTTTTTGAAAGACCCTCGTATATATATATATATATATATATTTATACGAGGTGCATACGATAAGCTTCCAGACTTTTTTCGTATGGGCATTTAAAATTGTCGTAGACTCTTGAAAATTCAGTATGTTATTGCTATACATCTTATAAGACGACTGACCAATTTTTATGATTTCAGGTTAAAATTAACAGCTACAGCAGGAATTTGAATACACTCATCTAAAGCCTGATCGTCACTGCTGGTGAATTAAAAAATGCAATCTGACACTTTAGAAGAACGATATGCAATAAAATTCCATTTTAAACTTGGAAAAAATGCCACAGAAACGTATGGAATGCTTCAGACTGCTTTTGGAGCATCTTGCATGAATAGAGCATCAGTTTTTGAGTGGCATAAGAGATTCAAGGAAGGCACGGAGTCTGTGAGGAAGGATGAGAGGTGTGGGAGGAGTAAGGAAGTCAATACACCATAGTTGATTGTCCAAAGGGTTAGAGTTAGGGTTAGGGTTACTATGTTGAGGTTTTAAGGGAGTTCAGGAAGAGATTCCGTCGGAAGAAGCCATCACTCTTCAAATCGGGTCAGTGGCATTTCCAGCAGGACAATGTACCAGTTCACATCTCCATCCTTGTCACAGACTATTTGACCAAGATGGGCATCAAGACACTTCCTCAGCCTCCCTATAATCCAGACCTTGCTCACTGTGACTTTTGGTTATTTCCTAAGCTCAGAGGCTGTCGTTATGAGACAATTGAGGTTATGAAAGAGGCTGTGACGAAGGTCATTAACACGCTCACACAAGAGGACTTCAATGGGGCCATCCAGAAGATGTTGGAAAGGTACAACAAGTGCATTGCAGCTGGAGGAGATTACTTCGAAGGGGACTAGAGTTTCATGAGTGTACTCTCAATAAAATTGCCCATACGGAAAAAGTCTGGAAACTTATCGTATGCACCTCGTATATATATATATATATATATATATATATATATATATATATATATATATATGTATGTATGTATTATGTGCATTTTTGCAATAGTTTTTCATTAATACAAAGTGTAGTGAAAAGGTATCGAGATTGAAGCTGTATTTACCCACACATGAATAATGAAGGTAAAGTTAATTTTTCTTTAAAATAGTCATCTTCAAATTCAGCATTCTTACTCCAATGAATTTTCTCTTAGTCGAAGCACCTCTAATATTCCTCTTTTGAGATTTTTGGAAGCTGTGCCACTATATTTTAAAACTGACCTCTATCTTCTCAAACATTACCATTGAGAGAAACTTTCTCTTTAAGAAACAAGAAAAAGTCACACAGTCTTGTGAGTATGGAGGAGATACACTTTCACAATTTTGTGTTTCACTAAAAATTGTTATTCAAAAGTGTTGATCTTGAATATTTACACGAGGTATATTGTGGAAACACACTGCCATTTCAATGATAATAATTCATCTCAAAATAATGGAATATAACTTTATAAGTGTAGGCTGAGTGAACACACACACACACACACACACACACACACACACACATATATATGAGAGTCGTTTAAAAAGTTTTTAGTCTTACCCAGAAAAAAGACCATCAGGAATTTAATTATTCTCCCTCCAGATATGGGTAAATAGTAGGACAGACTAAGTTCTCCAGCCATGGTGAGGCAACTAGTCTAGGAGAAGGAAAACTCTGAATTCAAACCTGTTAAACTCCGATTAGAAAATTGACCTTGTGTCATATCCTGCCCGATCGGAGGGGTTGGGTAAATAGGATCAGGAATTTAATGAATTCGAACTGGGCCATTACGCCATGAAAGCAACCAAAAACTTTATTGAAAGCTGAAGGTGCAGTTGATTACAGTTCAGTAACAAAAGATGGTTTAAGAAATTTCGCTCGGTTTAAAAGAATCTCGACGATCGATTTATTCCTTCTACTGTTTAAAAAGTATCAAGAAATGGCACAGACGCGTGTAAACTTTGTCTAGATATCTAGACATTTTCTCTTCATTATGTAGGTGGCTCATATTTATACACCTTACTTTTATTTAAATTTATTATTCACATAATATTTAAAAATTCAGCCTCGCTTCTTTTTGATTCCATTTTGATAGAAAAAGAATTGAAAAACATTTTTAGAAAATTTTTCCGGGTCCTGTATCAACGTTTATTAGAACTTTCAAAAAAGTTTTGCGATATTTTGGTAGTACGTGATAGTTTGTAGTGTGTGTATCACGTGACCGAAGCAGTTCAAGCCATGGTAGGTACACGTTGTGGTTGGTAGTATCGTGCTTGTTGGTACACTAACACGTTGTGCATTGCCCCACAGATGAACATGCTAATTCTAATTCGGAAATTTGTTTTACGGGTTCGAACTTGGCCATAACGCCGTGAAAGCAATCAAAAACATTTGTTGAAGGTGCAGGCGAAGTTGATCACAGTACAGTAACTAGTTGGTTCAAGAAATTTTGTACGGGTTGTAAGAGCCTCGATGATCAATTAGGTCAAAAATTGTGGATTCTGAAGTCGGGCATTAAGTCATAGGGGCAAATCCAGCGATTAGCACTCTGAGTGTATCAGGCGAGCTCGGCATCTCACAGTTCAGTGTAGTTCATCATCTTCATGACCTCGGCAAAAGTATCCGAAGCTGTCGAATGATGTTTCACGTTACCAAAATATAGCATAAGTTTTGACTCAGCCTAATGCTTGTAACCATTATCAGGGTCTGGGAAAACTGGATTTTGTTTGTTTTTCAACGTTTGAAAATTGTCACAATCAGTGACAGTTGTTTGAGTGCTGCAAAATTACCTGAGGAAATCTTTAATATGGTGGATGTATATATTTATCAACCCTTCTGCCACGAGTAGTATGTGATTTTAAGGTGGAGGCGGTAATAGTCACAGTCAGTATTTATAAAAATGTAAATTTTCACATGTTTTATTTATTTATTTAATACTCCCCAACCTTTTTTTTTTCACTCGGGAGCTAATTGACTCAGGTAGTACTTATTTTTCTGCCTACAATTGCTAATAAGCTCGGATTTCCTGTCAAGGAGGCGGTCTTGTTCGGAAAAAATTATGTTTAATTTCTCCAAACGCGATCTACCATTTCTGGAATTTGCAGCCCATGTTTTTTTTTCTTTTTTTTTTTCTTTTTTCTTTTTTACAATTTTCTATTCAACAATGGGAGATTTATTAAATTTGTCTTTGTTATCCATATATATTCAGATAGCGTTGTGGTTGTAAAATCTCTGTTTTCAGGGTCATTCAGAGAACCCTAAATATTTGGCCCATCATCAGTTTTCGCTGTTGCTTGATAAACGACATTCTTCATCAAA
This sequence comes from Sepioteuthis lessoniana, assembly GCA_963585895.1. Lineage (NCBI taxonomy): Eukaryota > Metazoa > Mollusca > Cephalopoda > Myopsida > Loliginidae > Sepioteuthis > Sepioteuthis lessoniana. Next base: position 52,862,603 of record OY757931.1, on the reverse strand, counting down.
CATTTACCGACAACAAAATATTCTTTTTTACGTCTACAGTTACATGAAGAGGATGTTTTATTTTTTAAATCTATGTTTAGATTCATAGTATTATGCCTTTATATTATCTGTAGCATTTTGTCGGTGGAGCTGTAACTTGACTTTATGTTATTTCTATTAAATATTTTATATAATATATGACATTTAGGAAAGGGTTTGCCTATTAAATTGATAAACATTCTTCCCACCTTTGTTTTTACGGTATTACTGAAAGGCAGATTAAACCAGATGATGTTTATTTTTCTTTTTTTGTTATTACAACAACTGTTGCCACGATCATTATTTTCACACCCGTTTATGAATGATAATTTGAATGGGTATCTACTATTTTTAGCGCCTTCTCATTTTCATTTTTTGTTCTGTTGAAAATTGTACTATTTCTACAGTTTACAGACAGTATTTTTGTAACTGATATGGATATTAGCTTAAAAATTATAGCTGACTAGTTAGAAGCTGTGCTTATGTAGTATAGGATATATATATATATATATATATAGTAACACCAATAAATATTCATAAAGAGTAAATTTTTTTTAAACTAAAGATATCAGGATTTTATTTTTTCATAGATCCTACAATAGAAGCGGATATTATTAGGTATTATCTATGAGCAAAAGATGCAGCAGTAAAGCAGGAATATGAATATTCAGGAGTAAAAGAGTAAAAAAAAAAAGAAAGAAATTAGGTACAACCCTTATTTATTCAAGTTTATTTTTGGTTTTGGTTTGTTTGTTTCTAATGGCTAATTAACCCTCTTGGGTTAATTGATGCTAAAGTCATAATCGTTGAAGAACTGCAGTGATACTATTTAACCCATAGCGAGAGGGGGGATAGGGGGTATTAGTCCAAAAGTGGATACAAACGCGCGATAAGAGTTCGAACCTGCTTACAACGATATTACAGTCCAGCACATTAGCCACTATGTCTCCCCTCTTTGTCTCTGGTAGTGGTTTAATGCAGTATACTTTAGCAATAAATATTACCTAATGTTATCCGTTTTCATTGTATAATATTCCATTAGAAATCATAAAATCATCTCAGCTTTTTATTGTATAAAATGTTAGAAGTGTACTTTGTTTGGCGCGTGACGTAACGGTTATCGTCCGAGGAAATGAACTCTGCATGCCAAATTCAAATTCTGGACTAGGCTGCTTGTTTTAAACTTTGCTTTAAAACAATTTGGAAAATGCATTAATCCATCTGTTCTTCATCTAACAATGAGTAAATAGTAGGGCTGACTGGGCTCTCTAGCTATGGTACAGAACAGGTATTGGAGAAGAAATACTCTGAATTCAAACCAGCTTTACTCCACTTAGAAATTGACATTATCTTACTGATGGCAGAGTGTTTGAGTCAATACATACATATCTATCTTATATATATATATATATATATATGTTGGTCGAGTTTTCTTGGCGTCGATTCATATACGATCAATATTTTCTAAGGATGGAATTTAAATATAAAATATACGTTTACTTCAAACATTATTCCTATTATTATTTTCTGAGTACAAATCAGGGGTTGAATTATACATAGGATCGACTTATACTCGAGTACATATGCTAAATATTTGTTTGTGCACGTGTGTGTAAGAAACAGTTATAGAGAAACAAGAACAGTGGAAAGAGAGAATAATATAGAAAGAGTGAGAGGAAAGAGAGATAAAAAAAATACGTTGTCAGAGGATAAAGAGCCAGAGACTGAGAAATTGATAAAGGAGGAGGATATATAAATATACGAAGTCCGTTTAAAAAGTTTTAAGTCTTTTACACTGAAAGAAGATCCATGGCTAAACATTTCTATTGTGGTAACACTCTACCACTTCTTATAAAAGTAGAAAAACTAATTCAGATTTTTGAGCAGTTGAGGCCAATACAAAGGTGAGAAGTGTGCGATAAATCTAAAAATGGACTCGCAGTCATAAAGTATCCACAAAAGAAAAGTATGGCACACAAGGAAATCCATGAGAACGTGGTACAGATATTTACTGTGGATTCCCCTTCTTATGCAACTGTGAAGAAGTGGGCTGCAGAATTCAAGCGATGCAGGGACAACACAGAAGATGATCCTGGGTCAGGTCATTCAAAAACTTCAACCAGTGATGAACAAGCTGATGCCATTCACTGTATTCCTTGAGATGACAGACGTCTTACGGTCCAGCAGATAACTAAGTCCATATGCTTTAGTTCTAGTTCGTTGGTTGGTTGTTTGGGTTTTATGGCATATCAATCTTTGTAGGTTATTTAATGCCAAATCCATTTTTATGCAAATAATCAGTTCTATTTCAAACAATTCAGTTTAGCATGAATACACAGTTTAATTGTCAAAGCATTTCTATTTCAAGCTATTCAGTTTATTCAAACAGTTCTAATGCAGCTAATTCAGTTTAGTATAAGTAAGATTTTCTTTACACACAGTTAAATGTCAAAACAGTTAAATATCAAACAATTCAATTTTGTGTAAGTACAGTTTCAATATCAAAAACAGTTCCATTTCAAACATAAACACGCAGTTTAAATGTAAGTACAGTTTAATTGTAAAAAAAATTCTATTTCAAGCTATTCAGTTTAGTCAAACAGTTCTAATTCAAACAATTCAGTTTAGCATAAGTATGCAGTTTAGTTCTATTTAACCCATAGATAGGGTCCTACCAAGTGCTACCACTCCGAGCTAGAGCGGACCTGGGAGCAATGGCAGTGAAGCTCCAGCATCACTGGAACCTCACCATCAGATTGTTTAGCGTCATATCTAGGACACTCATTAGGGTGGGTGTTTTACCCCTCTGCAGAGGTGCAGTCGGTGTATTCTACAGCCCCAAAGTTCTGGTTCGGTTAAGACTATTTTAACTGAGATCTTGAGGATGAGCAAGATGGGTTCTAAGAATGCTGACACAAGAGCACAAACTGAAAAGGGTTGAAATTTCCAGGACACTTTTGGCGCGCTTCTTAGCTAACTCTAAGAATTTCCACCGCAGATTATTAACTCAAGATGAAACCTGGGTTCACCACTTCGAACCTAAATCAAAGATTCAAAGAAAACAATGGAAACATCTTGGTTCTCTACTTCCAAAGAAGTTCAAGCAGGCAGCGTCTGTTCGTAAGGTGATGGCTTCTGTTTTTTTTATTCTACTTTATTTTTTTTATTCTGAAGGCTTAATCATGACAGACAACATAGAAAAGTGAAGAATAATTAAAGGATAGTATTATCATCAGAACTCAGACAAGCAAAGAAAGAAATCAAATCGAAATGCTGAGAGAAGCCGAAGGTAGATGTGCTCTTACTCCAGAATAACACATTCATTCACACTGCTTACGTTGTTGTAGATGAAGTAACCAACTGTGACTTTGAATTCTCTTTCCCTTGACTCACTAGACTTAGCCTCATCTGGCTTCTTCCTGTTTCCTAAACTCAAATCTCCCCAATGTGATCAGCATTTTGGAAACAATTATGAAGTCATATGAGCTGTGAAGGAGTTTTTGGAGGATCAGAATACCACTTTCTTCCATGGTGGAATTGTAATGTTTGAGCATCGTTGAACCAAGAGCGTTGATGTAAAGAGGAACGATACAGAAATATAATCAAAAAAATATCTTACTTTTCCAATTCTTTCTGATTGAGGTTTAGAGCTTTTTGAACGATACTCGTGTATATATATATATATATATATATATATATATATTACTCATTTTTCTTCTCACACCTCTCCTCTTTTAACTCTCCTGTTTTCTTTTTTTTACTTTTCTTTCTCTCTCTCTTTGTCTATCTCGCTGTCTCTCCCCACCTTTCACTTCTCCCCTTTCACGCTTTCTTCCTCTTTCACTCTCCAGCTTGCTCTCCTACCACTCTTTCTCTCTCTTTCCATCGTGCTCTCTCACCTAACACCTTTCTCTTTCTCTTCTTTCTCTCTTTTTATATATAAAGAGTGCTCAGTATCTACGATAGAGAATATATATCAAAGGTTGGTTGGTTGGTTGGTTTTTATGGCAAGTCAACCATTGTAGGTTATTTAATGCCAAATCCTGTTTATCAATATGTATCAAATATATATGATTTGTAAACGAATAGTTTGTAGGAAACAGATTTTACCCGAGCCAGCGCTTATTTGTTTGCAAATAGTTGAATGGTTTCAAGGATTGTTATATAACTTTAATAGTTCAATTTACCAGTTAAATGGCTTCTTGTAGAGTAAATGGTTACACAGTTCTATTTGACCCATAGTTGGGACCCTAAAATGTACTACCACACCGGGTCAGAGTGGGTTTCGGAGTAATGTCAGTGAGGGGTTTTTCCATGTTCCTCAAAGCTTCAGGACGGTAGCCTCACTATCAGATGCAGTGTCATACCCAGGACACTTGTTAGGTGGATTCTTACCCGTTGTAGTGATGCAGTTGGCGTATTCTACTGCTCCAGTCGATTGGGCAGCATATCTAAAGATAGCATAGACATTGAATCAACAGCGCTTTGTGAGTGTTAGTTTCTCTCTTATGTGATCATTAGATCAATGTTTGTAAAGGAGAGAAACTGACAGTCACTAAGTGCCGTTGATTCTATGTCTACACAATCCGAACATAAAGACAAATACACAAACATATATATATATATATATATATATATAGAGAGAGAGAGAGAGAGAGAGAGAGAGAGATCGTGAAAGACTTTACCGTCCAACTGTTTGCTTGCCTGTGAGCGCGTCCAACAAATTACATTTGAATAGTCAGGCGTTCATATAAGCGTGTACTAAATGGTTCAAATGGGCTTGTGCTCGATTTTGTACACGTGTGCGTCTGTGGATGCTGTTATGTGGCACCAAATGGTCATTTAGGCAATATGCAGTTAGTGTTTAAAATATAATTGGACACGGGATTACGTTACACCGTATATTTTTTGTGTACAGAAAGCACAAAAGAAAGTGTCCGGTGTTGTCACCCTTGGAAACATATGCTATTTATATTCAACATATTGAATACGTTTGAAACCTGATATGGAACATAACGTACGCGTAAATAATATCTACCATCATCGTAATATATATATATATATATATAACTTGCTATCTAGATACTCAATAATCGACTGTTCATTTAAAATCTATCTATCTATCTATCTATCTATCTATCTATCTATCTATCTATCATTTTCACTTTCTCTTATTCTACTTCTCTCAATTTCTTCCTTGTCATTTATTTTCAATTTTTCCTCTATTAAGCACCCACTATCTGCAGTTATTGCTAAATACTTTGCTGTCTATCATATTACTCAGTGACATCCGGTAGAATAAAGCAAACCTTGTAATCGCACGCTGATTATCTATCTATCTAGCTATCTATCATTAAATTCCCCTGTAACCCAGCAAAACGGCACTTCATTGCGTGATTTTTATTTGAGCAATATGCTTAACATGGTAATGTAGAGAATAAAACAATTTTTTTTATTCACTTTGAAGCTAAATTCAAATTTTGTGAGTTCTTCGTTCATGCTGAACATCATTTGTTAAACTAAATTCCCGTTATAACGGAAATGACAATGAAGTCCTAGTTAGATTCCTTCACTAATAAGATAGAAGCATCAGTATCATTATCGAATGTTGTTACAACAGGAATCCAATAGGCCCACATATTGTCAAGTGCATTTTTGATAAGTGACTATTACGATGGAATGTTCTCTCTCTCTCTCTATATATATATATGTGTGTGTGTGTGTGTGTGTGTGTGTGTGCGTGTGTGTGTGTGCGCGCGCGCGTGTATGTATGTATATATGTATGCATAAACACTATCTAAAGATATATGAAAATTAAATGATAAGTGTTGAATAGAACTTCAAATCGAATGGAAAATCAAAAAAGAGCGCTTGTATGTAATGCGGTCAAAATTCTTTTGAGGAAAAATTGTGCATATTCGGATTCGCAGAACAAAAATGTTGACGAATAAACGATCTGAATTGGTGTCCAAATGTCGGCACAAAACAGAACATATTCGAACATTTTTTTAGAATGGCTCATATTTTCAATTTTAAGACAACTGAGCATAAACAATTTAAATAGTATTAATATATTTTAGAACACATGTGCAGTACGTAAGTTCTCATTCTTACTAACATTCACATCTATATATCCTAATTTATTCATATCTATGATCTTTCTTCACATCTTGGCCTATGTGAATATCCGAATAGATTTATACATAAGTGTACATCACCATTCAAGCGGGTGATTCTAATGAAATGCTTTATTGCCTTGCTTATAACTATGTGCTTGCAATTATATGCACCCACTTGGCTTCATTGTAAGCAGTATTTTTTCTCGTGATGTTCTTCGGTTTTACTTGCTAGAAACATCCTCCACCAAAAATAGGCTGTGAGAATTTTTTAAAAGAAGAAAAAGTAAGATATATATATATATATATATATATATATATATATATATATATATATATATATATATTCCAGTACTGATTTTGTTTGAAGGGGGTAGGTAAATTCTTGTATGACTAGATCACAAACAATAAATTTGGGCCATTCGACATTTTCCATGATTAATAATCATAAAGGTGACTACGAATTGAACGAGCAAAAACAGTTTTAACCGTAGCAGTGTTAGTAATGGTAGCCAAAAGGCAAGCAAAACAAGAATTTTTAACTCCTCCTCCTCCTCCTCCTCCTCCTCTTACTACTACTACTACTGATAATAATAACAGAAACTAGCACAAAAGAAATAGAAGAGCAGGGATAACTCGGTAAGAAAGGTGATACCTTGTGAATTATGCGAAAGATTAAGCTTTGACAATGCTGACAAATGGTATATGCTTAGTAGAATCGGTTCTTGAAAATAAAATGCATAAACTTTTCAGGGACTTTGAAATACTAATCCCAATCAAAAAACCAAATCTCATATTAATTAACAAGAAGAAAAGTACTTGTCATCATGTTGATTTAGCTATTCTAGCAGCTCATACGATGAAAATAAAAGAAAGAAAAGAGATAGATAAATACCTGGCACAGAGCTGAAAAAGCTGTGAAACATGGAGGAGACGGTGTTACCAATTGTAGTTGGGGCCCTTGGAACGGTCCAAAATGGCCTGATAAAAAGTATGAGGGAAAGTGGAGAGCAGAAGAAAAATCGATCTCATTCAGAGTTCAACAAACTAAGTTCCAATACGAAGAAGAATCATGCAAATAAATAAATAAATAAATAAAAAACCTGTTAAAACTCACGGGGAAAATTGCAAGGAGTATCATAATGATACATTAATATTAAATGTAACGATATTGTTGGTCTCTTTCGTAATTTGGTGTTTCAAAATGGTTAAAGAGACGAAGAGGTTGTCACTTGATCCCGTTCATGAAAGAAGTAGACAAACGCGCATTTGCTGTTTGGTTCTTTGCTTTATTTTTTTTCTTTATTTTAACGGTATATCAACTTTTATGGGTTATTTAATGCCAAAGGCGTCCTTATTAGAGAACGGCAGTGGTAGTATTTAACGCATAGCTGGTGGCGGGATAGAGGTTTACATACCTTTCTCAAGGGCATTAGTCCGAAATCGAACGTTATAACGCGACTGGATTTCGAATTCGTTTATTACGCGGTCACAGTGCAACACGTGAGCCACTACGTCACCAAGACTCACCCCCCCACGCTTATCCGTGTCTTAATAATTCAGGTCTGTTTTCAAAGACAAGGATTCAATTTGTAATATTTATACTAAAACTGCCCTTCAAATTGACAGACAGACTGTTTCGTTTTATCAGAACACTTCAGTGTGGCTAGACACGCAGGACGCTTGAAGCCGGAATCGAAACCGAAACCCGTCCAACTTTACGTTAGACTTAGTATCAGACCGCTCCGCCAACAAGCGTGCCACGTTGGCTAAGGGAATTATAAGGTATTATGTAGCAACGGTAGCAGCTGCAGCGTCCGTTTGTTAACATTTTTTCATATACCCTATCGGCCACAAGAGTGTTTAATTATATATACATACTCAAAATATCCACACGAGCTGGTTGCGACTCAGGTCAATGTTTAAGTGGAGTCTAATTGTACATCCATATTTACTTTTTTTTCTGTTGTTGCTTGAAGAGTTTTTGGCCCACGTTTCTATCAAATACGACTAATTTTTAAAAAGATTTATTGCTCCCACATACATAGGAGCCTAAAAGGTACTACCATTCGGGGTCAGAGTGGACCTGGTGGTAATGACAATGGAGTTTTCCACATTCCTCAGATATCCATGTCCGGAGATTCACCTTCAGATTTAGTTTAGTATCATGTCCAGAACACCCATGTTTTGGAGTGGGGAAAAGTCTTACTCCTCCTTAGGGGACACAGTCAGCGTATTCTAAGCCCCCCTCCCCGACAGGGTGAACAAAAGAATTTAAAGAGCAATCTTTATTCCGCAACTTCTCCCATATTTTGGAATGTGTTTAACTCATTGTGCGCGAGGAGCACACACAATGAGTTAAACACATATAAACAAGAAGAATTGTGCGTTCTTGACCCCATTCGATTCTAGAGGAAATAATTCATGATTAAGTTCCAAGGGACGTAACCGGAGGAGTAATAGATTCTTATTATTAGAACCCTGTTCAACACTGTAAAAAAAAAAGAAAGAATTCTATTGCTCAAAGACATTCTTCGGTTACTGCGGGTTAAACACAGACATAGACGACGATCAATCAACGCTCGTCTTGCCCATCTCCCTTTCATATAACAGAATTTAATATCATTATCTAAAAACAAAAAAAAAACCCCCAAAAACAAAACAAAAAACAACCAAACAAAAAACAACAAAAAATAATAACCACAAACAAACCAAAAACTAACAAAAAAATTAACAAATAAACACGAACCGATGTTTGTCATCTTCATCGTCACCATGGAGACGAGAAGAGGTGACGGCGCTCATATTCCACACAATGGAATGTCATGATAAAAATGTCTTTTTCTTTTTTTTTAAATCTGTCTGTTGTTTTCTGAATAGTCATCATTTAAATGTTTTGAATAAGAAGCCAGGCTTTCTGTTTGCTGTCAGATGGACTGATAACAGAATGAAATGTGTGCTCATTTGGACTAATACACAGACGTAACGGTTATCGACGTCGGAAATGGAATCGGCGACCCAAGCTCAAATCTTGGATGAGTCTGTTTTCGTTTCACTTCGTGCTAAAAGCGTGAATCTCTTTGTTCCTACTACCAGCTATGGGAAAATAGTGGGACAAACTTAGCTCTTGGGTCTTGTTAAGACAACTGATCTAGGAGAAGGAAAACTTTGCCTCCCTATAGTAGAAGGGTTGGAGTAAATACCGACAAACAAACAGATTGGAGTTGGGGATAAATATAGACAGACAAACTTGGGACGCCGATTCCATTTCCTACGACAATAACCGTTATGTCTGTGTGTTAGTCCAAATGTGCACATATTTCATTCTGTCATTTGTCCATCAGACGGAAAGCAGAATGCCTGGCTTCTTATTCAAAACATTTAAACAATGGCTCTACAGAAGGCAACAGACAGATTAAAAGAAAAAGAAAAAGACATTTTTATCATGGCATTCCATTGTGTGGAATATGAGCGCCGTCAACTTTCCCCGTCTCCATGGCGTCGATAAAGATGACAAGTAATACCTCCCATCTATTTCCATGGTAACTACCACAGAGAACAAAATAACATCATTGGATAGAGCAAGTTTTCGGCAAGAAATTTTGCACATTATCATAGTCGTCAGAAGTTTGGACTGAAAATGATTGGTCATATCTTTTAGATTTTTTCATTCGGTTATTTTCGCAGCTATTTGATCAAATCGTCTAAATGCAGCAAAGATGAAAATGGCTTTACATTGTTTACAATATTTTTTTTGACACGACTGAAATATGTTTTATACAATGCTAAAATATCTTACCTATTATCAATGAATTTCTTCAAGCTTCGATGCCAAACATTATTGACAGACCTCCTCAGAAGCCTCACTTTTTCTTCCCGAACCCTGAAAAATGTTTGAGAATTCATTGGGTTCGTACGAGCCCAGCTTGGAGACCACTTACCTAGAGCCATTAAGAATTTATGCAATTCGAAATATTCATCCCATGGTTCATACACTTGGCCCATCGTTTCTCTAGATCTTTGGCCCAGGGCTTCTCAAATTTTTTACTCGATGCACCACTTGTAACCAAATTTAATTTCCATTCACCTTATTGCTATTGTCACATGGTGTCCCACTGAGATGATTGAAATATGATTACTACTATCCTCTTGTTTCAATTAACAGTAGCAAGCCATCAGAGAATGACCGTTAAGAACAGATGTTTGTACTCGGTGACCTCCCTCGGGTCGCCTGACACGGGAAGGAAGAAGGTAGAAGCCAAATGATTGGCTGGGACCCTAAAAACGGAAGTGGCACCTTCTTCCCGTCAGCGGAAATAGAAAAGAAAAAAGTTAGTTGTTGGACAGGGTTCGTGGCAGACGGAACCAAAGCCAGTACTCCGGGGAGTCATTTTTATTTCATAAGAAAGAGATGATTCTAAATTTTCCAGATTGTCAAATATTATCGAACCTTCCTCATAAAATTTATAATCACAAGATGTACTTTGGTGACCTGGCTTAACATCAAAAGCATCAAGATTTACATTTTGATTTAAAAGTATAGATTTTTGCTTAATATACAGCTTTTCAATACACAATTAGACATTTATAAAATACGTGCTACCTAATCCTTGATAAAGTTTACTGAATTTCTTTTCTAATGGATCTGTCGTAAATTGCCAAAGTAGCACATATTTATTGCTTGTAGCTAAAAGATGTCGACATCGACTAACAGTACCATTACAAGTATGGTGTATGGTAGAAGCAATGTGTTTGGTTAATTGTTTTATACGATTACCTTGACTGCTATATTTTGACTAGCCATAATAAGAGTCATTTGATCAAACTCAATGATAAAATCAAGTCAGCTGTCATTTGGAGATCAGATTTTAGCTTATAAAGCAGTGGTTCCCCACCAGTTTAGGACCATTCTCCACTATGGTATTTCTAAAATTCTGATGCCCCCCAGTAATATTTAATTCTTACATATTCAAAATTTTACAGCAATTCACGTGAATTCAATTGAAGCTTAAAAACTATTAAGTTGGTCTCTAATTACGTCCCACCAAAATATTGCATGTTCCAAAAAATATCACCCTGCTCCACCGATGGGGCATGCGCCTCACGTTGGGAATTACTGTTGTAGAGGATCATTTTTTAGTTTATCAATTTGAAGGGTCTTATATAAAATTTTCCACTATGTAGTACTATGTGGGTATTTGTTGTGTGGGTGTGGGTGTGGGTGAGTGCCACACAGAGGATCCCTTTGTTTAAGCGCGAAACCCACACAAAGGGCTTGCGCGCGAGACCGGAAGAGGACGAGGGAAGACAAGGTCCCAGGGAAGAACGGAAGAAAGCAGAGAAGAAACCAGTCTAGAAAAGAAAGCAGAGAGCAGCACAGACCAGGGCAGTCGATAGGAGAGTGCAGTCAACAGAAGCCGGGGGAAGCCGACTGCTTGGATGTGTGTATCCAGAGGCCGTGTTGGCCAACGTGAGAGGATGAGTCAGTATTCCTGGTGACTTTGTGGGAATTTCGCTCGAATACACGCTCGTGTTAGCCCAGAGATACACAGAATGCTAGGGAAAGTGTCACAAACTTCTCCCTTCTTGCACTTGGATCTAACCAAAGTCCGTGTTTGTTTGTTCTCTTTTCTGCCACCCTCTCGGTTGTGTATATTGTGTTTTATGTGTCCGTAAAGAAATGTAAAATACCCCTGGCCGGAGATGAGAGAAACCACTAGACGACCTGATGGCCATGAGAGGTTTAGGAGGTTGAGATAGTGAGGACCAGCCAGCGGTGTATTGTCACAACTATGTCAAAACCTTGTTTATGAAGATGGCCGAATAATTCTTATCCGCACTTATTCCATGCTGACTGAGAAGTGTATTATATGATTTTTCTGATAATACTCTGAAGCTAGGAGAAACCGGTGGTCTTTTTATGGACTTTGGAGCAATGAAAATTTCATTTAATTTTGAAAATCTTAATCTAGTTTTTCAGATTCAAAATGATATGACTGTAAGTTGTGCTTATTTTGGAACTCGTTTTTCTCTATTGTCATCAAAGATTATTTCTTCTGCCTTTTTTCGTGTGCCACAAATTGCAAATATTTTTCAACAAATAAACATAATCAAAAAACAAGTGTTCATTAACTTCAATATTTTTCTTGGAGTGTAGTATATAATAAAAATAAGCTTGATTTACTCGATTGCTATCACATATAAGAGCTTTTACATCAGCTGGAACAGAGGTGATTTCCTGAAATTTTAACTCAATTTTTTTCAAATTTGATGTTAATCTTGAAATTGGAATCTATCTTACAAGAAATTTTGGACCCCTATTAAGATATATCAATATTATACAAAGTACTGTTTGAGCAAGTAGATATGGATTGTCAACTGACTCAGCAAATAGTTATTTACCTAATATAATAGCATTTTCTTGATTTCTACATTTCATTATGAAAAATTATGCACCCTTAAATACAGCATTAAATACGGATAGCAAAAAAGATTTTTCATTAAGTTTTAAATCTTTTAATTATTATTGTTCTTAATGTTAATAATAATGGTAATTGAAAATCTTGTCTTAATCTATCATACAATGAGTGTGATATGCACAGTTGTCAAAAGCACGTATAACTACTACTGTACTTTATTCCAACTATTTTGGGGGCCGTTGCAGAAAAGTGCTTACTCATAAAATATCCTTCTTGAAATCAAGAGCCGTAGTATCTAAATATCGGATAATTTCTTCCAAAGTAGACCAAATATCAACTATCTTTATATGGTTTTGGACTGGCTGCTGATATGACACTCAACTCTATAATTAAAGGTTTGAAACTGAAAACTTTTATAAATTCTCCACGTAAAGAGTGGGATGCCATCGATAATTTTTGATGATTGAACAGTTAAAATATCTTTATCCAAAAATGCTGCAACTGTACACTCAGTCTTTGAAGTTGAATAGACTTTCTTTCAAATTTGTATAATTAATCTTATTATATCCCCTTATATAATGTTCTTCATTAATCTTATTTATTTTCTTTAATTTTGATAATCAAATCCTTACTGTCCACTCAATAACAAAAAGAAAAGCTTTTAGAAACAAATATACTAGGCGTAAAAAAAAGAATTCGTTTTAGAAGCGTATCTGTTTTTTTTCCACAACATTGAATAAACTTTTACAGAAAAATATTGAATTATTAACTTTTTAGAGAAAAATGTTGAGTGAGTGACAATTAAGCTAAATCTTTTATTATACTTTTTAAAAACTTTAGAAAATCCTGAAAAAATTACTGATTATTTTCGTTTACATTCACGCCCTTTTTTTACAATATCAAAAATAAATATTGAATTCAATACTTAAAATTTAATTATAGTTATATATTATCAAATTTATGTAAAAACATTATTTAATATTCTTCATTGATTTTGTAATTCAAAAATATTATATTTAGTTCTATTTTACGTTTAATGATAGGTTTAATCTAGCCTAAAATAGTTTAATGTTTTAAATAAAAACATATATTACACATAAAACAATTAAATTTTATTAATGACTAATTCTTATAAATAATAATAACCAAGAAAAATATGAAAATAAGTTTGTGATCATTGACCAATAATGGCATTTTAATTTGATTTTATATGAATACATTTTGCAGTATAAACAATAGCGTGTAAAGAAGTCTTCGGAAAATCTAAACCTCACGAGAGAAACGAAGCGCTTTTTCTGTTGTTGTGGTTATTGCTTTTGTTGTTGTTATTGATAAGAACCATAAAAAACTTTAAGAGAAAAATATTAAACAAACTTAAAGGGAAATATCTTAATAACTTTAATTTAAAATTGTTAAATATAATAAGAAGCTTAAAATTCAAAGTAACAAGAAAACCAAGATTCCTACATACCATTTTTGAATAGTGAATTACAGACTGAAAAGTTTGCATTTACAATCTATATAAAAATATTATAACAACCCAAAATAAAATAAATAAATCTTATTTATTACAATTGAATGAGGTAAAAGATATTTCAGATGTAAAGAAAAATTTGTATCATTCAAGGTTTTCAGACAATTGTCTTCATCTTTATTGTCATATTCACAACGTTTCGGTCGATATGTCCTACGGTCTTCTTCAGGTGTTTGTCGAACTCGGGAGCCTACATATAAATTCGAACCATGTCCTTTATTTAATGCACGAGGGTCACTTGTTCTGATTCCGTTACCCATAACCGGGTATAAGTGCTAAGTATTCCTGTATTGTTACTCGCCTGAAGTCAGGATTGAACCTAGAACCTCCAGATAATTGTTTCTTTAGAAGATTAGGGAACCAACGCCTATAATCGTTACAGTAGGCTTTGACAAACACCTGAAGAAAGCCGGAGGAGATATCGTCGGAAACGTTGAGAACATATTATAGATTCATAAAGATGAAGACAATAGTCCGAAAACCCTGAACAATAAAAATCGTTAAGCTTTGTCTCAAAAATTCAGACAAGGAAAATTTCGTTGAATTGCTTGCAAGTTAAAACGCAAACTGAAAATAAAATGCCTTACTACTGAAATTGGCCTCCAGTTTTGTCCATTCTTTTTATTATGACTTGGCCCCACTATAGAACGCCATGATTTATCCACTCATAAATTGTTAGAATAATGCCGACATCTTTTCTTAGTTTCACTGGATGCCCTGACGAGAGGGCTTTTTAAAAAATGTTTTCGGTTCCCCTATTAAAATTTTTATAAAATACTTAAAGTTATTGTCAATGGAATAGTGAATCATATAATAACATCCATACCAACAAATACCTTGCAATACTGAAACTGACTTAAGTGAATATCCGGATCTCAACGGTCAGAGTGGGATTTTTCTTTAGTAATAATTTAATTTTAACTTTATTTATAAAAATTTGAGGAATTTAAATTTCAGGTATTGTTTTTTCAGTTAACATTTTTATGATTTTTATTTTCTTTTTAAATCTATATTTTGATCCTTATTGTTGAATAATCTTCTCTTTTCTAAAGACAACTCATAACCTATCATAAAAAGGGATTTTAGAATTTAATATTTCTATAAAATAATTCGTTCAAAATTTAATTCTTTTTTAATGTTTTTTTTCCAAGAAAATATGATGATATGCGTCGTTAAAGATGTCGAAAGATCCAGATCTTTTCGGTCAGAGACAGATCGCCCGTTCATTGAAATGACTCGAACGAGTTGTATGTGAATAACACATCACCAATGGCCATTATACACAAATAGGCATTCTACAATGTGTACAATATCCGGTGACAAGTTTACCTGATCAAGCGATTTTTGTTCTGTCATAATGATAAATGCAGACAAATAAATTCACTCCCTGTGGGTCCCTATTCCCCATGCCAAAATTTTATTCATCCCCTGGGGTCTATATGGATTCTCCCACCCCGGGCATACTACCCCGACATTAGCTGGGCCGTCTGGCATTCGTACCGGATGGGGTATCGAAACCAATGGTAGACTCGAGGCAGAAAGGCCCTCGGCTGGGCCACCTTCGGGTGGGCGAGCTGCAACACTGACTCCTTTGTCCCGCTTGTATAGCACTGGACCATGGTGTCCAGTTTAAGCCATAATCAGGCATACGTGCTAAGATTATCAGGACCACATTGCACTAAGTGTTCCATGACCAGCAGGGCTTAAGACTTGACTCGTGCCCGACCTTCCCCTCCCCTAAATCCCCACTATAATCGACCTTCAGGTTATTGACCTTGTGCCAAGTCCTGTCTGGTGGGAGGCAGAGACAAATAAACCTGGGGGTCTAAATGGATTACATAGAGAAACTTTATTTCTTTCAAAAAAAAAAGAAAAAGAAAAAGAAAAACAAAAAAAGAAGAAAAACAAATGAAAAAATGTAATCTCCATCTTGGTAAGGTTTTACAAGTTCAAAAAGATTTCTGAGAAATTTATAATCTCTGTTTAATTGAAGATTTTAGTTAAATACAATCGAAATTTGAAAAGACAAGAACGGCTGAAACATTTACGGCCCGATGAAGGGTTTGTTTTTCAGCAGTTAGTTCTACCCTCCAGTTTTCCTAAGTTCTTGTGCTGTAGTTTATGATTTGTTCTGAAATTTTAAACATAATATCATCCATGTTTGTGAGATCATGCCATATGCCTTTTCAAAGTCTATCCACGTGATGGCTACGTTTTTTCATGTCATCGCTTTATTTTTCCGTTTTGT
>OY757931.1:52751268-52838768 GCA_963585895.1 Sepioteuthis lessoniana | reverse complement strand
CTATCTATCTATCTATCTCAGTTTACTCATACCTATCTCAGTCTATTCATTTCACACACACACGCTCTCTCTTTCTTTATCCATTTCTTTCTTTTTTCGGTCTGTCTGTCTGTCTGTTTCTCTGTCTGTCTGTCTCTATATATATTTATCCCCCCTCCTCCTTCTTCTCTTTCTCTTTCCACTCTCTCTCACGCTATCTTTCTCTCTCTCTCTCTCTCTCTCTCTCTCTCTCTCTCTCTCTCTCTCTATTCAACTGGAAAATGTTGGATTAAAAAAGAGAAATTTCACGATGAGCAAGTTTGCTCTTGCTGTTAAAAAATGACGTTGAAATTTAAGAAATTTTGCTATTATATCGCATGATTAAATATCAAACATTACATATTTCACTGTATCAACTTGTTTTTATTGGTATTATTTACTAAGCTGGTGGACCAGTCTGAGGTTGTTTACAATTCCAGCTGTTACTCAATGGTCACCCATGTAAATACTCTACAGGCACATCGTAATTGAGCTTTAAGCGTAAATTGATTTTCTTCTCTATCGTAAATACTTTCTCTTTATTAAACTAAATGTACAAAATTAACCTATTTTGCAATTGTATTGAACTTATATGATGCAAAAAGCATTTTCTTGCAATACATTTTCTTATTTATTTTCAATACTTCCTGAATATTAAACAAAAGGTAAAATAAGTTCCGATTACAATTGATCTTGTTTCCTCAAGAAACGAATCAAAATATTTTAGTAATCATAAGGAAACCCTAATTATTAAAATCTTTATACTTAATAGATCTATCTATCTATCTATCTATCGTAAATTGCTGTGTAAAGATGACCTGACCTTCAGGCTTTTTAGTACAAAATTCTGAGTTAGACCTTTACCTGCTGTATAGATCAACCACCAAAAGTACAGTAGGTCACTGTTGGGCCAAAACCTACCGAGTAGGCCTATCTAGAAATTGTGCCGATAAACAACAAACCTTAGTTGTCTGACTGACCGCCTGGATGCTGTGACGTTGCTATTAGTGTGTACAGTTAGTGTTGTTGGAAACGGCATGTGATATTGCGTTAATATGATACTTAATTTGTATTACAGTTATATTATTTTATCTCAGTTTCGTTGTTTATTTGTTAAATATGTTCACCAAGCACGTGTTTAAGTTAGAAATTTTGTGTTAGTCTGTTAGATTGGTTGTTTGATTGTGTTTTATGGAATATCAACCTGTGTAGGTTATTTAAAGCCAAATCCATTTTATGCAAATAATCAGTTCTATTTCAAACAATTCAGTTTAGCGTGAGTACACAGTTTATTTGTCAAAAACATTCTATTTCAAGCAATTCAGTTTAGTCAAACAGTTCTAATTCAAGCAATTCAGTTTAGCAAAAGTATGCAGTTAGTTCTGTTTAACCCATCGATAGGGCCCTATCAGGTGCTACCATTCCGGGCCAGAGTAAACCAGGGAGCAATGGCATTGAAGGGGTGCTCCGCATTCGACAAAGCTCCAGCATCAGTGGAGCCTCACCATCAGATTGCTAAGTGTGAAATCCAGGACACTCATTGGGGGGGGGGGTCTTACCCCCCAGTGGTCCTCTTTAGTTTCAGTTCTGTGACAAATATAGCTCTAGAGTTAATAAGAGTCCTGAGCTGTTGGATGTGTGGAAAAATACAGCATGCCAACCAGTATGATGGACAGCCGTTAAACTCTCGGTTCTCGTTGGTTTCAGTTCTGTGACCAAAACGGCTCTAGAGTTAAGAAGTTATTCTGTTGGTGAGAAACTCTCAACGCAATAGGTATCTATGCTCAACGGGTAATGCAGGGAAAAGTCGTTAAGAAATAATGAAGTAAAATGAGCACATGAAATTGCTGTTGCATTGACATTCTTCATCCCAGTAGAAAAATTTGAAAAAATGGGAATGCCAATAGAAGACATTGAATAAGACCAAAGATAGTCAACAGAAAAAAAAAAAAAACACGATATGACAAGAAGACCAACCGAAATGGCGATGGGAGCTGAACAATCGTTGAGTAAGACCCATATTCATATAGCATACATAGAACAGTCGAGTAAAGACTAAGCACCATTATCTATCTATCTATCTATCTATCTATCTATCGTTTCTTGATATATATTTATCAATCCATCTCGTTCTGCAATCTAGACCTTTTGAATATAAAGATATAATAAAAAATTTCTTTGTCACTTTTCGGGTCAGTTGAACCAACCTAATTAGTCCCAGGTAAATACCTCCAAGCAATAATAACACCTGAATTGTCAACAGGTAAATAGGTTTTTTGTTTAATTAGTTACGCTTCTTCTTGATTTATTAGACGTTATAGCAATAAAGAACAGAAAGAACTTGTTTTAGAACTAATAATCATTGCACAGGTATCTTCATATGCGCATAAAATATATACATCTATATATATATATATATATATATATATGTGTGTGTGTATGTGTGGGGGGGAAATGTACACGCATATATATATATATATATATATAAATAGTTATGATTATATATATATATATATATCAATAGAGACTCATCAGTATTCTTTAACGTAAGGTCAAATTAAAATTTCTTTATCATTTCTCAGTGGATCACCTTCCCAATTCAGTGGTATCTAATCTTATACTCCTTCTCTGTATTTAGGCTGACTTTAACAATTCTGTAGTTTGAATGATCTCGGCTCGTCCATCGATTTCAAACTCCGACAGCTCTCTTACGAATCCTTTGGAATCGTTCCAAGTGTACCAATTACATTCGGTATCACCGTCATTTTCATGTTCCATAGCTCTTTAAGTTCTCTTGTATGGTCTAAGTACTTGTCTCTGTTTTGTTTTCTTTGATATTTCCTCTCTGGTTGGCCGGGAAGGCAAAGTTCATAATTTAGCAGCTTTTTTGTTTTTTGCTAACTAGCTCTAATCTTATAGCCGGGATTTGGTGATCTGTTTATATTTCAAAATCCCAGAGGACTTTGTGTATCTCATTCTTCAGGACGGATTCTGGTTTAGGCATATACCATCTGGCAGTATGGTTAAATTATTTAATTCCCAGTGGATCATCATCCCCACCCATCATGTCTTGTCTTGTACTCTTTTTTTCGCTAGTTTGCTGCATTCACTTATTATGTGATTAATTGTTTCATATCTATCTCCACATAACCTATACTGGCTATTCTGTTGTATCTTATCAATTTTTGCTTTAATGTATTAATATTTCCTTATGGTATTGTTTTGCATTGCAATAAGAATAGATTTAATTTCTCTCCTAAAGTTTCCTTCCTATACCTATGTCCAAGTCTTCTTGAGTGAGATTTCCTCAGTTTGTCGCTTGAAATATCCATTCAGTCGTTTTTCTTCCCATTTATGTTTCCTAGTTGTTGTTCTGGTGATCATTATACTGTCTGTGCTGTTTCTGATGGCTATGATTAGTCTTTTTGTTCTTTTTATGTATTCTTCAAGTCCTTGAATTGATGCTTATACGCTATCTTCTGTGCTGGCGAGTCCACTTCCTCATTTTTTCTTGACCCCATATTAATGGTATCCCTTGAATGTAAGGCCTTATGCAACGTCGTTAGTCTTCTTGTCTTCTGGTATATTTGTCAAAGTTCTTCCCTTGCCTGTTTCAAGAATGGTCCAGAGTATCTTACAAGGATGATAGTCCAAGTGTTTATCCCTTTGATAAGAATCCCGTTGCAGAGCTTGGTTTCGAGAAGTTTTCTCGTTTGTCAGTGATACTCTTTTTATATTTTTTCTTTCATCTCCACTTGTTTGATGATGTCCGCTTTCAATATTCCCAGGTACTAGTAGGTTTCCTTTTCTCCTTGTGTTCTGATTCTTTCTTGATTTGCCAGTTTTATTCCTTCCGTTATTTGTCCTTTTCCCCTTCTCATTATCAGCATTGCTCATTTTTCTATTCCAAATTCCATTCCTACATCCAGACTCTATATTCGTATTGCTTGTAATTCGAGTCGCCAATTATTTTTCAGTTTTTGCAAACAGTTTGATGTTGTCCATGTAAATTCGGTGGTTAATCTATTGAGATTTTGTAAATTTGTAGTACCTTGTACATTTTTTAAGTATGTGATTGAGTGGTATCATTGCTATTATAAATAGTAATAGTGAAAGCACATCTCCTTGGAAGTCAGCTCTCTGGATTTTCACCTCAGTTAAACTTTTTCCTCTAGCGATCAATTCCACTTTCCAGTTTTTCTTTGCTTCCGTGATTTTTTTGATTTTGTTGGATATCTTGTACATTTTTAAGCAGTTTATTATCTATCTTTGTGGGAGCATATTGATGGCTTTTTTGAAGCCAATCAATGCTATGGCTACATTTTTCGCCTTGTTTTGCTCTCCATGAGGATGTGCTGATTATTGTACAGTAGATCACCTGTTCTTCTTGTTCCCTTGTAGCATCCTTTTTGCTCATAGGGAAACAGTTCGTGGCTTACAATATATTATTATTATTATTCACTCATTAGAGCTTTTCACGTCAGCGTTAGCCGATGGTTTTTCACCGGAGTCTGAGTGACAGCAAGTCTCCTCAAGTCTCCAGGATTCTTCTCAGTATTCTGGCCGTTCTGAATAGTGCTGTCGTTTGGATGGTCTCCTCCCGTCCACCAACTTCCAAGTCCTCCAGTCCCTTTAGTAATCCTTTAGTTACTGTTCCAAACGCACCAATTACAATTGGTATAATTATCACCTGCATGTTCCACAGTTTTTTCAATTCCCTAGCAAGGTCGAGGTACTTATCCTTCTTTTCACATTCTTTCAGTTTTATTCTGTGGTCAGCCGGGATAGCAAAGTCGACAATTTTGCAAGTTTCTCTTTTTTTTTGTTAATTATAATTAAGTCTGGTCTTCTGGCCGAGATTAGGTGATCAGTGTGTATGTCGAAATCCCGTAGGAGTTTATGTGTGTCATTTTCTAGGACAGGTGCTGGGTTGTGCATGTACCATTTGTTTGTATTGTCAAATTTAATTTGCACATCTCCCAGTGGATCACTTTGCCGACCCAATCATGTCTAGTCTTATACTCGTGCGCTAATTTGCTGCATTCGCTTATTGTATGATTGATGGTTTAATCTCTGTCACCGCATAGTATACATTTGCTATTTTGTTGAGTATTATCTATTCTCGCGTTGTCTTGTGCTGCTATTAGGAGAGATTTTGTTTCTCTCTTAAAGTGGTAGGCAAGTTATGGGTCTGTAATTGTTTGGGACGGTTCCTTTGTTTGGGTCCTTCTGTATCAATGTGGTCCTTCCTTATATCATCCACTCAGGTACGTGTGCTGTTTATTGGAATTTATTCATTTCTTGTGTTAGTCTGTCGTGAATTGAGGTGAATTTCTTGAACCAAAACCCATTTATTCCATCATGGCCTGGCGTTTTCCAGTTTGATACCTTTTTAAGTGTCGTTTTGAGTAAATCAGCGTGTATTTCAGCTTTCGGTTCTTCTTCGAGTACTTCTAGTTCTCTTGTGATATGGTTTATCCATTCAGCCTTTTCGTTATGTTTTTTGGTTGCCATATTTTAGTCCAGAATCGTTGGGTTTCTTTTGCATCCGGTCGTTGGTATGTTTTATTGTCATCTCCTTCCAATTGTTGATAGAATTTTCTTTCATTGTTTTGGAATGTCCTATTATTATTATTATTATTATTATTATTATTATTATTATTATTATTATTATTTACTCTTTGAGAGTTTTTCACATCAGCGTTATCTGATTGTCTTTCACTGGAGTTGGAGTGATAACAAGTCTCCTTAAGTCTCCAGGACTCTTCTCAGTATTCTGGCCGTTCAGAACAATGCTGTAGTTTGAATGGTCTCCACTCGTCTGCCAATTTCAAATGTCATCCAGTCCCTTTAATAATCCTTCAGTTACTGTGCCGAAAGCACCAATCTTGATTGATATAATCGTCACCTTCATGTTCCATAGTTTTTTCAATTCACTACCAAGGTCCAGGTATTTATCCTTCATTTCACTTTCTTTCAGTTTTATTCTGTGGCCAGCCGGTACAGCGAAATCAAAGTTCTCTTTTTTTGTTGATTACAATAAGGTCTGGTCTTCTGGCTGAGATTAGGTGATCACTTTGTATGTCAAAGTCCCATAGGATTATTATTATTATTATTATTATTATTATTATTATTATTATTATTATTATTATTATTATTTCCTCATAATACTATAACGGTTAGGTTAGATTACTTGGTTTAATGGCATATTAACCCGTATGCAGTCGACTATAGAAGTTCCAGACGACTGAGCTGAAAAATATTTACAGTCGGAATTTAGCTGTTAAGTTGAAACAAAATATATTTTTAGAAAAACGGGATTTTCATAGATTATTTTTTATTATTTCATCCAAAATATATTCATCAGAATAGAAGGATTCCATTTGTTTTTAGAATTGCACCATTATTTTTATTTTTGTGTCACATCATTATGAACATTGTTATCAATAATTTATCTAAATCAAAATGTTAAAGCATGAAAATAAAGCTATAAAAGTTGGTAAGTAAGAAAAATTACTCAAAATAGTTTGAGACAGAACGTTGAGTTCAACCAAAGTAAAGGACAATTAATAATTTCAGCTGAAAACAAGATAATCTAAATCTTTCCCAAACTTTGTGTGAATGATGGTACTGAGAACTTTTGCCTGAACCGCACGCACACTGTCACCCACAGACGGACTGTTTAGTTGAATCACAACTCTTCAGTATGGCTAGAGCCGCGAGTTGCTTCAAGCTGAGGTCGAAACCTGGCCGACTTTACGTCAGTCAAAGATCAACTGACTGAGATAGATAGATACAAATAGACTGTTGATAGATAGATACAAATAGACTGAGATAGATAGGATACGGGTGTCAAGGCCGACGGCATTAATTTGCTGTTAGCTTTGACCCTAGCGGGCACTGTCGAACAAAGCCACACTTGAGACCGTATGGCCTTCGGCTTCGGCTGGGCCACCTTCGGGTGGGCGAGCTGCATCATTGATACCTTTGTCATCCTTGTATAGCACTAGGCTTTGCTGTCCAGTTTAAGCTATAATCAGGCATACGTGCCTGGACCCAGATTTGGGTCCATGACCAGCTTGGCTCATCAGGCCCACACTGCACTAAATGGGCCGGTGACCAGCATAATCAAGCAGGGTTCGAGCGTTGACTCGTGCTCGACTTTCCCCTCCCCTACTCTATTCGACCTTCGGGTCAATGACCTTGTGTCAAGTCCTATCTGGTGGGAGGCAGAGACAAATATCAGATACTGATGTAAAATTGCGTCTAAGTAAGTATTGTGGTTTTATTAACAGTGATATATTTTGTAAGCCAAAGATGATTTAATAGAGAAAGAAAATCGACTTCGTCTGACGGACAGACATTGTCGGCCGAGGTGGATTGATGGGGGTAACCAGGAAACGCTGTCTGTAAGAGTTTATTTTATTTTATTTTAATTTTAGCCTAAAGAATCACCTTTTTGTTTAATTATAAAGCAAAGAAAATGTTTCCTAAAGGCATACATGCTATCTTTGTTCTCGTCATCGTCGGCTGAAAGAGGATTTGATCAACAAAAGATTCACTCATGAATAAATCAAGATCCTCTTTCTTTTCTTTTTTCTTCAGTACCTTTTTCTTCATTATCGTGGAAAAAATCTTTCTGTCTTTCACTCTTCGCTTTGATTGTTTATTTCTTTCTTTAACTTAAGAGTTCTTTTTTTTTCTTTCTTCAACTTGGTCAGTCTTTCTTTTTCTTTTTTTTTCATTATACTCAACTTTCTTTTCAACGTCCTTCTTTCTCTTCTTATTTACCTTTCTTTCTTTCTTTCTTTCTTTCTTTCTTTCTTTCTGTGAGCGTGTTTCTTTTCCTTCAGCTTCATAACTCATTTTTGTTTCTGTCTTCCTTTCGTTCTCTTGTCATAAATCTTTCTCTATTTCTTTTTTCTTTCAACACCATTTTTCTTATAACCCTTTCTTTCTTTCTTTCTTTCTTTCTTTCTTTCTTTCTTTCTTTCTTTCTTTCTTTCTTTCTTTCTAATTTCGCCAGTTGGCCACAATCGGCAAAGGATTTGAAAACGACAAATGAACAGTAAGGATGTAGCAAACAGTATCAGAAAAGACCAAAAAAGCAAAAATCCCCAAAAGACAGAAGAATACACTTATCAACCCTGGGCTTAAAAAATCCCAGGTTGTAGCAGGTTGAGTAGGGAGGGGCATTCATGAGGGAGTTTGATTTATAATACAGATATTTCAAGAAAGAAACAACACACGTCTGGTTTGAGGAAGATTCAGACAGAACGGATGCTATTCGCTCGATCGATTGATTGATTTAATGGCATATTGATTCGTTAATGGGTTATTTTATGCCAAGAGGTTAAGGAATCGTGTTCAAATTTACATTTTTTGCGTAGGTGTCTCTTAAAAGATTTTTTTAAATAATTTTTTTTGCACACGATCCTATCGCATACGAATAATTTTTAACCAGATCTATTTGACCCATAAATGGGAATCTAAGGTGTACGACTACTCCAGGTCAGAGTGGATCTGGGAATAATGACAATGAAAGAGTATCCACAATCTCCAAATGTCCAGAACAGGAACATCATCATCAGTTACAGTTTAGTGTCATACTCATGATACTTCTTTCTGTAGGGGATATAGTCAGCTCCGCTGATGACTAGCTGCTCACTAAAGTCGCTAGAAAAAATTCTTATTGGAAGCTCTTGAATAGATCGAACCAATGAATGTAGCTCATCCGAAAGTTACTTGAAAGTAGCGATTGAAGAAGGACTCAAACTGGATACATTCCGGTGTTGGAAAAGTGGCTAAAGTGACGAGAAGCGATCCTTTCGTACAAGGCCGCGCAACCAGTTGCTCACTTTTCCCATAGTGAACAAAAATAATCTGAAAGGGCACTCTGCTCAGACATGAGAACAACTTTCTGTCCCTAGGTGAATCTGGCTTTTGTATAAGGATAACAAAGCGTCGGGTGTTAGACACTTTCTGGCCTCCCTAGTTCTATTTTCTTTCTTTTTCAATTTTTACTGCCCGCTTTTTTTTTAGTAAAATCCACGGACTTTTTTTTCTGTCTAATTGTTTTTGTTTTCCTCTGTGTAACTCTTCTTTCAACTTTTTATTTTTAAATCCTCGTCTCATTTACAAACCTTTTTTCCCAATTCTCTTTATTCTTATCTAAACTTCTCTCTTTAATTCAAAGGTTGAAATTCTTTTCATCTTACATACCCTTCTTTTTTGTCTCCGCTCCTCGATCCCAGTCCTATACTCATGGAAATGTTTGCCTTCAAATATTTGCGTACACGGCCTAAAGGTGCGTACACGTGCTTTTAGCCAACGTATTAATACTTTTTTTCATAACATAAGTAGGAAGTGGTCCGGTTCTACGAGAACATACAAGTAAAAGGGGAATTTTTATTTTCCAAGAAAGATCTTTTTTATCACTTTTTTGCTTTTAATTTCATTAAAAAATTTTTTTTCTTTCAGTTACCTTATTTTTTTTTACTTTTTTGGAAAATCTATTTATTGTACTAGCTTCTTCCTCCTCATTCATAAGGTTTCTTTCTTTCTTTCTTTCTTTCTTTCTTTCTTTTCGGCTTGTCATAGCATTGCCCTTTTT
This sequence comes from Sepioteuthis lessoniana, assembly GCA_963585895.1. Taxonomy (NCBI): domain Eukaryota; kingdom Metazoa; phylum Mollusca; class Cephalopoda; order Myopsida; family Loliginidae; genus Sepioteuthis; species Sepioteuthis lessoniana. Next base: position 52,829,137 of record OY757931.1, on the reverse strand, counting down.
TGCTTTCTTTATGACATCATTCACTTCTTTCACCTTTTCAACTTTTCACAGCTCTTTCTTTTAATATCTCTATCTGCTTCTTCCCCTCCCTTAAATTCCTTCTTACTCCCTCTTCTCCTTTCTTTGCTTCTCACTCTGCATTCAGACTCGAGATTCATCGTTGAGAACAAGTGGTGGAAGTTGAAGCGAACGGTGCAAAGAAGAAGCCAAAAGTGTAGGCGTCAAGTGTTCGTTAAGTAAAGAAGTCAGCGGGGGTGGAAAGGTAGACGTAAAGATGAGAGCGGGGGTATATTACCGAAGAATTGGAGATGGCTCAGGATGGTGTCGATGTGGGAAGAGGAGCGGTGACGACGGAGGTCGACGGCAACGTTGCTTATTGAGAAGCCCTTTGTTCGGGTCTCTTCTGTTGATATAACTTGACCGAGTTTTCATTTTCTGGTCACGCTCCTTCCTGTCCAGTCCCCCATCCTCTACACTCAACGGCCATTTTTTAGTAACTCCTTCCACCATCAGTCATACAGTGATAACCTCATTACCACTCTTTCATGGTTACCTTCATAATTTTTTATTCCGTCTATTTGTCTGTCTGTTGCATGCGTGAATGTTTTTTTTTTGGTTTCTTTTTTTTCTTTTAAGACAAACCTCGATTTTCGCGGTTAAGACGAGTGTGGGTTCACCTTTTGCGGATTTATAATTAAAAGCGAGTTTCTTTAAATTTAGAATATGTTTTTATTTCTATCTATTTAAAAAAAAGTGTTACTGAAACTTGTGGCAAATTAAGCAAAGCACCTATTACAAGCACATTTTTTTCTGTCTTAATTTTTAGTTATTTGTCTAAATTACTGAGATGAAGTTTGATAATTTTTATCATTTACAGTATTCGAACTATTGTCTTCATCTTTATTATATTCCCAATGTTTCGACCGATGAGTCCTTTGGCCTTCTTCAAGCGTTTCATGTCGAACTTGGGAGCCGACACGGAACTTTGAAACGAACCCTTTTTTAATCCACTTGGGTAGACTGTTCTGATTCCATTAACCATGACCCAGTACAAGTGTTTAGCAAAAGTAAGAATTCCTTTCAGATAGAGGTATAATCATCCATTAAAAGAATATCCAATGTAAACAAACAAACAAACAAACAAACAAACAAACAAAAACCCTAATCAAACAAAAAATAACCCCACTTCCAAAAAAGATCGGTGCTTTGCGCGCGTCAAAAACAGAAAGAAAGATGAATATTTTGTATCTTCAACTTCCTTGTCGGCAAGCTTTCACATTTATTCTAATGAATACAACAAATTCTTAAGTCTGCTCTACACATGAGTATATTCAGATTTTCCTTATCGCGTGTGTGTTATCTGTTTTTTGTTCGGTTTGAAGTTCTGTGCTGGCCCTCAGTTCGACATGAAACACCTTGATTTCATTTGTCTTCATATTATCTAGTCCACTTTCACATGAAAGTAGGAAGTGGTCCGGTACAAAGAGAACATGACGAAAAGAAAAAAGGGGAATTCTTATTTTCCATGAAAGATGTCCATTTTTATCTTCCTTTTTTTTTTCAGTGAATTTCCTTTTCCTTTATTTTTTCCAGTTTGACTACTCTCATTTTTTATAATACGTAAAAAAAAATTATAAAAGAATTGTTTTTTCCAAGTTTATGCACCCTCATTCGCAAAAGTTTCTTTCTTTCTTTCTTTCTTTCTTTCTTTCTTTCTTTCTTTCTTTCTTTCTTCAATATGTCATTTTTCTTTCTTTTCGCTATCATTTTCTTTCTTTCTTTCTTTCTTTCTTTCTTTCACACAATTGTCTTTCTTTAAGGTTTATCATAGCATTTCTCTTTTTTTAATGGCATCACCCATAGCACGTCATCGCACGGCTCTTTCTTTCTTTCTTTCTTTCTTTCTTTCTTTCTTTCTTTCTTTCTTTCTTTCCATAGCACTATTCATTCTTTGTTTTCTTTTTTTTTTCGCTTTGTCAAAGTACTACATGACAAGTAGTGCTTGTCCAGGATAATGAAAAACATTGAATGCAAAGTTTGAAGAATATTGTTCCAGAGAATCTGTGGCACATTGGTGTGCTATACTTCTTTTATCGGATTATCTAAAAAGTGTGGCTGGTCCTAAACAAGTTTTATTTAATTAAACTGTGGAGCTCTAATACATCGAGATCAATGAGTGAGCCCATCACACACACACACACACATGTATATATCAAACCCTAAAAGATTTTCTTCCAAACCAAAGATGCTAGAATTTTACTATTTCCAGAACATTATACAATTAAAACGAATATCATTAGCAATTATTTATGACCGAACTCCACAGCATTCAGACTAACAAATTAAGTGAACTGTACTCTCTGGCTTTTGTGTGGCAACAGATCAAGGAGGAAAACAAGAAGTGTAGCACACCAATGTGCCACAGATTCTCCCGAACAACATTCTTCAGGCTTTGAATTCAGTATTTTTCATTCTCTTAGACCGGTTGCAAGAGAAATCAGTTTACCCGACTTGGAAATATTAGATTGGCCCAAAACTGTTCCGTTTCTTTTTTCCTGATACATTGACATCATTGTGCATGTGCGCTTGGCGTAACGGTTGTCGCTGTAAGGAAATGATCTCAATGAGCCAGGTTCAGATCCTGGATCGGGTGTCTGTTTTTACATTTGCTCTAATGGGTAAAATAATCATAGGACAAACGGGGTTCTTTAGTTTTGGTAGGGCAACCTATCTAGGAGAATGAAAAACTGAATTCAAAACCTAAAATGTATGGTTGGTCCTACAAAAATTTCTTAACTATAAAAAAATCACCTGGAAGCCTTTAGTTTTAACTAAATTTATCCAAAAAGACTGCTTTTGGGATACATGTCAGGGTCGAAATATTTTCCTAACTGATTGTAAAATTGAAATCGGACGAAAATAAGGAATATTTTCTACATATCCCTACTCTTGTGTGTGTGTGTGTGTGTGTGTGTGTGAGTGAGTTAATGAGTTTCTCTCTCTCTCTCTCTCTATATATATATATATATATATATATATACTCACATATGCTCAGCAGCATTTATTACATCCATATGTGGTGTTGTTTGATTGTGCATTATTAATGTACCAAGCTAATGTTTTCAATAAAGACAAAATATGGGAATAATTAACAGACGCCACACGTCGGAGAAACCAAGTACTGCAAGAAATATAAAAATTTTTTTTATTAGTAACAATTGTTGGAAGGGCTTTGTAGTCCTACCGAGAAGCTGTATGTGAGATGAAATACATCTTATCACAGCTGGTTATTCTACAATCTTTGTTGACAATTAAAAATCTGCTACAAATGGTAATTGTTACCAAAGATAAATCCATATAAACAGGAAACAACAATTTCTGTTATGTTAAAAAAACAACTTTTTTTCTTCCGTGATTTAATTCAAGGACAAAAATAGAAAAAATAAAAAGAACATTCTTTAATTTCCTTTCTCGTATAAAAACTTGGAAAAACGCTAAATGTAGTCTATTATCTTACAATATTATATAAATATTATCGTATTTTATATAATGTTTATTATTAAAGAAGTTTTACTTCAGATGTCTCGAAATCTGTTTCGATCTAGTTTCTTGATTGTAATGTAGATATTTTTATTAATATTTTCAATTCATATATATATATATATATATATATATATATATTGAAGTGCTACCAACATTGGTGGTGTATTTGTGCCAGTGGTGAATAAGAGCCAGCGTATCACACTCGTAAAAATCTGCACCAGTGAAGACGACCCAACTTTGCTCAGGAAAGTTTAACCTCAACTGCCATATTGAAAACTATCGTCGCTGACATTGTGAAAGAATAAAATAAAAGACATTGCTCTTGAAGCGATCCTCTTCTAAGCCTGTCATTATTGGCGAAAGTGTATTGCGAATAGTGGACACTTATTTCACCTCCTGTGGTATGTGGATTGGCTATCCCCTCTTGCAGATCTTACAGATTATGAGTTTGATTCTTACTGAGTGACTCCCTATTGACCTTTTGCCAGATTAATCAAAACCTTATAACAGTACGCCTTCTCTGGTTGACTTGGAAGTGTTAACCTCATTATTAAAGATCATATATCTTCTATACCGTCTTTTATCAGATAAAATTTTCATTCATTCTTCTCTTCATCATAAAATACTTCTAACCATGATCACATTGTTTTAATCTTTTGTTCTAATCGCTATTTTAAATATTTCCAGATTGACGTTCATATTCCACATTTTCTGATAATCAAAAGCCATTAAATGTCTCGGTTGGCATTACTTTAACTAGGTAAGACCGTTTTTTCTTTTTTTTTTCTTTTTGTCTTTACGTTTCTTTCGTTATTCCTTTAATCATTTATCGTCTTGCTCTCCTTTCTATCGTGGTGTGGTTCACACGTGTAAAGCAGTTTTTTTAAATATTTATTTTTAGATGAAGCGCTCAGTCAATTATCATTAAAAATTTCGACTAGTATTACTTTTATTTATCTAAATTCTAATTACTTTTTTTTTTAACCCAACACACCCAGGCCGTCACTAATCTACAACAGAGAAGGAACAGAACACATTGAAACAAAAAAAAAATAAAATAAAATAAAAAAAAAATAAAATAACAAAACAAAAAACATTGATTTTTACGTAGGAATTTCAAGATATAAATCAAAAATGTCCATCTTAAACTTCTACTTCTTATTCCCTTTTTTGCTAAAATAACATTATCCTGAATTTTTGTCGGAAAAATATTTTCCTCAATTTTAAGGTAAACTGTCAATTAGTTAGTTTCTGTGTTTTGGTTACAAAACTTCGGCAATCTTTTGGCTGTGACTCATTCTAAGTATGAAAATCGAAAGGGCAATAATTCTTTGTGCCTTTTGAATCTTTATATTTGAGTTTCATGCTCCATAAACGGTATCTTTTCTGAAATAAATTAAAAAAAGGACAGCATTTCTTGCAAAAAAAAAAAAAAAGGAGGGAGAAACAAAAAGTCAAGTATCTAATTATCGAAAAGATTATTCCCTCTAAACTGTATATTTATAGAACTTACTAACATCCATATTTAATTATAGAAAAGATTATTCCGACTAAACGGGATATTTATAGCACTTACTGACATCCATATTTAATTATCGAAAAGATTATTTCTCCCAAACGGTATATCTATAGCACTTACTGACATCCATATAGAAAAAGCAACGTATTTAATTATCGAAAGGATTATTCTTTCTAAATCGTATATCTATAACGCTTACCATACAAGAAATATCATCTACATGCAAAAAATAAAACAAAATATAAACACTCAATTTACTTTTTCATCATATTTTATTTATTTATTCTGAGGTTTTGCATGAAATAACAAAAATTCAGTCAATGGCAGGAAATGAAATAATTAAAAAATTAAAAAAAAAGATTAAGCTGAATATGTCTTCTCTTTTATTGACCGTATTCCTAAAAATTAAGCTAACGAATAAATTATCTGAAAATTGCCAAGAAATACAATATTGCACCATTTATGAACTACCAAAAAGTATGTCGTCTGTACAAACACTTTTATAATTCCATTTGCATCATCATTATCAACATCATAAAATCATGCTGATAGTATGGGGTTCCCTGGCTTTCTTTCTTACCGCCCGTCCCTCTCATCCATCGCTCTTCTAGACTGTATCCAGTGTCAGCACAGAACTGATGTCTATAAGTTCTTGCTGATCGGCCAACACAAACGTCCATTTATAGGTGTCCATTAGAGAATGTTACTTATGAATTTGTCCTTACTTCACCAGCAGTACCTCACTTATCTTATTCGTCTTACTAGGATGGTTTGTGAGATGTGAGGTACGTAGCCGTGTAAATGCAGTTATTTCGGTTATAAAAAAGGTACCCAAAATGTATTTTTTCGGTGAAATTATCTTTAAAAATATGAAAATCATTCAGTTGCAACTTCATAAACTAAAGTAAATTAATTAAATGTCTAAAGGGATTTGACGCATGACTAATAAATAAATAGATGAATAAATAACGTTTCTAGAATTTCGAGTAAAACATTATTTAAAAAAAAACTCATCTTTTATTATTTAAGAATTGAAAATTTTTATTAAAGCGATAATTAACCAATTTTAGCTGGTGCCTGTTTTTGAACAGCCCTAATTAATAATTTTTTTACAAGTATTATCATCAATCTTTCTAATTCTAGTTTCTTTTATCATCACTCATTCATGTCACGTCCACGACAGGATGGGAAGACAACAATAAAGAATTTCATTTATTCTTGTTGATGAAATGCCGAATCAGAATGAAATGAAAAGTAAAAAAAAAAAAAAAAAAAAAAAAAAAAATAGAAAACAGAAATGGTGTGATCTGAATGTTAATGATTTATTTCAAAAACAGATTAACATTAAAGAGGAAGAAACTCAATTTATATTAGGTATTAAAATACTTAATATCAACAACTGCGCTCTGGAAAACAGATTCTAATTTATATTGTTAATATCATTGAGTATTCCACATTATATATGTATTCCTTTGGTGATATTAAATTGCATATTCACTATAAATAATTTGTGAATTAAGGAACTTTCTATGCATCGTCGTTCACTTTTTATTGGAATGGCATTTTTTGAAACGAAAATTATTAACCGAAATTGTATTAGATATGTCTATTGATATTTCGGTCTCTAAAAGAACGGATAAACACCGTAAAAAACAAACAAAAACAAATCAAAACAAAACAAAAAAAAACAAACAAGCAAAAAAAAAACAAACCCAAAAACAACACTCTAAATGCACTGGTACACTATCAGTGACAATTTAGATTAAAATTTTAATAAAAAAAAAACGCCGAAAAAATAGAACGGACGTAAAGAGAACAGATCCACATATAGAAGTACCTTAATTCACGAATCCTCTACTTTGTAGATATATATATATATATATATATATATATATATATATATATATATATATATATATATATACCTACAAAGTAGAGGATTCGATATATATATATATATATATATATATATATATGATTCGTGATATATATATAAATAAATAAATAAATATATATATATATATATATATATATATATTTACTTGGTGCATACGATAAGTTTCCAGACTTTTTTCGTTTTGGCATTTAGAATTGTCTTAAACTCTTGAAAATTCAGTATGTTATTGCTATACATCTTATGAGATGACTGACCAATTTATATGATTTCAGCTTTAAATGAACAGCTACAGCAGCAATTGGAATACACCATACTAAATCCTGATTATCACAGCTGGTGAATTTCAAAAATGCAATATGACACTTTCGAAGAACGATATGCAATAAAATTCTGTTTTAAAGTTGGAAAAAATGCCACAGAAAGGTATGAAATGCTTCAGACTGCTTTTGGACCCTCTTGCATGAATCGAGCATCAGTTTTTGAGTAGCATAAGAGATTTAAGGAAGGCTGTGAGGGATGATGAGAGGTGTGGGAGGAGTAAGGAAGTCAATACATCAGAGTTGATTGGCCAAAGGGTTAGGGTTAGGGTTAGAGTTACTATGTTGAGGTTTGAAGGGAGTTCAGCCAGAGATTCCGTCGGAAGAGGCCTGCACTCTTCAAATCGGGTCAGTGGCATTTCCACCAGGACAATGCTCCAGTTCACAACTCCATTCTTGTCACAGACTATTTGACCAAGATGGGCATCAAGATAGTTCCTCACCCTCCCTATAGTCCAGACCTTGCTTCCCGTGACTTTTGGTTATTTTTTAAGCTCAGAGGCTGTCGTTATGAGACAATTGAGGAGATGAAAGAGGCTATGACAAAGGTCATTGACACGCTCACACAAGAGGACTTCCATGGAGCCTTCCGGAAGTTGTTGGAACGGTACAAGTACATTACAGCCGGAGGAGATTACTTTGAAGCGGACTAGAGTTTCTTGAGTGAACTATCAATAAAAGTACCCATACGAAAAAAGTCTGGAAACTTATCGTTTGCACCTCGTATATATAATAAATGAATGCTAATACACCTCTTTATGGCAGTCTCATTACAACCAGTTCCATGTACTTAAAAAATACAGTAGTAAAATGAGACTTGCGAATAGAAAGGATGAAAAAATATAAATAAGAAATATAAGTATTTTACCGTGAGTTTTTTTTCTATTTTTTCTAGAAATCTCCATAATTTCATCTAAGATAAAAATGTACAGTTTTTCAAATTAAATTTTTTTTGTTTTAATGCTTTTTAAAAATTTATTTTACAATTCACGGTAGATTTTCTGCAAGAAGGAATGTCGCTTTTCGCATTATCTGAGGGTTTATTGTTACAAGAATTATGAATATTACACCTGTGAAAATTACACGAAATTCTTGTATTATAATTGTACGAATTTAAACTACAAATAACATTCTGAGATAAATTGTTGTCGATTTCTTTTTTATTTGAAATTTTGTGACTTAATAAAAAGTACATATACAAAACAAAAATATATTAAAATAAATAAAATAAAAGCCCACTTACATTTATATTTATTTGATTTTTGTGGAAAGGTTAGCTACCGTTTTAGGAGGGAGTTTTGATTGATCATAAAGTCAATGTTACCATTCTGCAAGAAGATCAAAGTCGATAACAAAAGTATTGCAGTCGAGAATAATTATAAAAACTCTCAACAAAACAATCATTTACCATAAAAAAAACCCTAAAAACAACTAATAAAAAAAAAAAATAGAATAAAAAGAAAAAAAATGACTAGGTTGGAAATAAATTGAAAACATAGTTTTTCATTTTTAATCTTAATTTTTCGAATAACCTGTGTTTTCCAATTAAAAAAACAATCGGCATCTTTAAAGCAATTTATGCAATTTTCCTTTTGGAATAATTGTTACCTTTGTCAACTTATATAGCAATTTAACAGGCTCCTTTGAAACTTGTATGAGGTAAAAGTGGTTGATTAAGCAAAAAAGCTTTTCACGACGATTATATATATATATATATATATATATATATATATATATATATATATATATATATATATATATATATATATATATATAAATGTAAAATTATGAAAAAATATAAGGTTTTCAGAAGATGATTTTATTTATAGTTTGAATTATTTGCTAACGTTTTATCGGGGTGTTTGGATATAAGATGTTCTATCATCTGAATTTTATTCAAATTAAATTGTATATTTTTTTTAATGAAACGAAAAAATGAGAAACTTTTAAATATTATATTTCCATTATAGTTCTGTTTCAAAAACTGTAATTGGTGTTCGAAATATGAAAACGTAACGGATTTATATCACATCTATCTATCTATCTATCTATCTATCTCATTCTGTTTATATCATCATAAGCATCATCGAAAAAAACTTTAACAACCTTAAAAAAGTGTCAAACGTCTTCAAGATAATTAAGAATTTAATAAATAATAAAAATAATCCCCACACCAGATATAATGCTGGAGTTTACGCTATACAATATATAGATTGTAATAAAAAAATAGGTTGAGGAAACATCCCAAAACCTATTTAGGAACATAAAAGGAAAAAGGAAATATAAATCATGGTTTGATCAGATATAATTTAGAAATAAATCTCAAATTTAATAAAAAAAAAAAAAATTCCACAATGTTAGTTTAATACCGAAAAATTGTTGAATTTAGTATCATTTCAAACTATATTATCAAATAGAGACACGGCCTTTTAATTTATCTCCTTATTTAGTTAAATTAGTACTACAATGTGGCAAAATACCTTATGTAAAATAGTTTAGCAGCATTACACACACACACACACACACACACACATATATATATATATATATATATGTAAATACTTAGATAGATAGATAGATTGAGAGAGAAAGGAGCAGATATAAAATGATGTTTTATAGAATGTTTGAAATAGGTAGATATGAAGAAAATGATAAAGATATGAACATAGATGCGAGAGAATAAGTTACGTTTTTAAAGTAAATTACATCAATTACATCACACAGCTGATGAAACAGAATGCCACTAACAGAAATATAATGTTTAAAACTTTCTCGTTTTTTCGTTTCATTTCACAAATATTCAATTTTATTCACACAAAATTCAGAAGCTACATCCCATATTCAAACGCCCCCGATGAAGGTTAAAAACTGAAACGTTTAACGTTAGCAAATAATTCAAAATATAAATAAAATCATCCACTGAAGACCATATGTTTTTCTTATATGAGTACATTTTCATACTGTCGAATTAATTTCAGTTTTACACAGACACACCCACATATACACACACACGCATCATATATATATATATATATATATATATATATATATATATATATATATATATATATATATTATATATATATGTCATGATTGTTGTAAAAATGGACTCGACGAGCCAAGTAAAAATTCTGGATGAGACTGCTTGCGTTTCATTTCACAAAGGCATGAATCCATCACTTTTCTCTTCTGCTATGTGTTAATCGTATGGCAGTCTGGGATGGTTTTAGCCTTCTCAGGGAAACCACTCTAGAAGACAGAAAACTCTGAATTGAGACCATTTATATAGGTAGTTTAGGGGCCATTCGAGGTTTTTGGTACTATGTAATCACGTAAAAACTGTTATATGTTAGTTAGAGAAGAGATGGACACTACTAAATTTACATCCGACCGCCCTGGGGATAGTTGGAATTACCCGGCATACCATTCTAACGATCCTTATATTTTAAATAGTATCCTAGTTTAATTCATTTCTTGTTTTATACTTAAACAAGAAATGAATTAAACTAGGATACTATTTGATGTGCCGATAGCTATAAAATTTCTCTAATTTTTCGTCAACAAATTTATAATAAACTGGAAAGCGCTTGATTATCTTGCTGTTTAGAAATAATAATAAATTACAAAGTGTAACTGTACTAACTCAGAAACAGAACCTTACAACTGGAATTGATTAGATTTAGATTCCCATATTAATAACAAACAGATGTAAAATAATTAACCTCTGGTGTGATTTGAACTTGTGACAGCTCCGTACATGAGTTCACACACACACCCACACACACCCACACACACATAGAAACACACATGTATATATTTGTTTGTGGTTGTTTGATCTTAATTATCAATATCTATCTATCTATCTATCTATCTATCAAAATCACACACACACACACACACACACACACACACACACACACACACACACACACACATATATATATATTTGCAGTTGTATGATCTCATAAGCATTAAAATCGAATGCACACACACAAGTATGTATAAATTTACAGTTGTAACTTCACATGTATATGTATATATATATATATATATATATATATATATATATATATATATATATATATATATATATATATATATATATGCATACAAATCACACACACACACATATATATATGCAAACATAAACAAACATACATGCACACGCACTTACACACATATTTATATTGTTGTATGAATATGTACTTATGTAATCATAAAAACACAAATTTATTGATCTATTTATCTATCGATGTTCCCCCCACATATATATATATGTGTGTGTGTGTGTATATATATATATGCGTGTTTTCTCATTTCCTTATGACTTGTAGTAATGAGACGAGAAGGTGAATAAATGTTTATTTTAGGTTCTATCCGTCTCACTGGTCAGTATTCTAGCACTTTTCCGATTTATGAAAATACTTTTTAAAAACTATCTATCTATCTATCTATCTATCTATCTATCTATTAATGGCATATCAGCCGTTGTGAGTTTTTTTATTGCCAAATCCTGTTTATACACACACACACACACACACACACACACACACACACACACACACACACACACACACACACACACACACACACACACACATATATATATATATATATATATATATATATATATATGTATAGATATATGTGTGTGTGTGCGTGTGTGTGTGTATATCTTGGATTTGATCTGATAAGAACGGAGGCTTAAACATATTTCTAGCTTTTACCAATTTTGGACCGTTTAGTTTTAAAGACTATCTGGAAAAATGTATGGAAATAATTAATTTTTGCTGGTTTTTGTTTTCAAAATTTTTCTATTTCAACAATAAATCCTGATAAAATCAATATTTCTATATTAGATACAATGAATGTGAAATATATTCAAACCTGAATTCTAACTATGAATCACCACCAGCAAAATATGCCATTTTTTAAGACTGTATTCAATAAACGATAAAAAGATCACAGAAAGGTTAATCATTGAATAAGATTTTACGCAATTTATTGAGTCAGAATGAATAATGAAAATAGATAAAAGTAATTTACTCTACAATAATTCTGGGTACAAATTATAAGACAAAATGTTTTCAATTTCCATTGTTCATTGAACATCGCACTAAAATCTACCTCATTATATAACGTATTAGATTATTACTAAATTGTTTAGCTTAATTTCCTTTGGAAGTAAACGTAGGTCTTATTGGATGGTCCAATGATTTAGTGATAATGTGCTTGTTTTTCTTCTTATCTATGTATAGTTTGTGATGCTTTAGTTATTAATTTTACAACTCTTTCCACAGCTTGTGGAAGTGCATGTAAATTAGGAAACTCCAATATTGTTCCATTCATTAAAAGCTCGAGAAGTTCTTTGAAATTTTAGTAATAATTATTTGAAAAATCTTCTGCAAGTGCAAGTTCACAAACTTTACTTTGTGAGAGTTGAATCAAATTTGAAAGATTTTGGATGATTTTTTAAAACTCTCTTCTTTGTCACTGCTACTTCTGAAACAAAAAAAAACTTTATTGGAAAATTTACTCATAATTTTGTTTTATTTTGAATTAAACTTTTCAAACTATTCTGGTAAATTGACATAATCAATCACGTATAAATAAAGGAACATTTTTTGAAAGCAAAGCAAAAACATTGTGCCCAAAATTTTTTATGTGACATTCTGTATTTCGGTTGTCTGTTGCTTTATTCTCTGAATCATATGGAAGATATACTGTTTTTGGTTAAAGAATTTATTTTCCCTTTTAATTTCAAACCATCTAACTGTATATACTTCAACTCTACATTTCACAATGCCATGCAATTTATAAAAAGAGTTTTAATGGATAGGCATAAACAAGTACATTAACTTGATGGCAAAAGTTAACCATCTTGTTTGATTCAGAGACCCAAATTTCCAAGCTGCAAATCCAGGGTTAATTTTCCTTCGAGAAATTCCAACTGCATATTTTAGAAGTAGTCGCTGATCATTACTTAAATGACCCATTAGTTCTGCAGTAAGATATAAATTATCTAGAGGGTCATTGATAATGGCAAATTCTACCTGGAACGCATACTGTAATCACTTCCTCGACCCCCCACCAAAAAAAAAAAAAATTCCCTAAAGAACCAGTGAAAATAGTTGGGTCTCTTGTCTCTATCAATGGACTTAAAAATAACTAAATAAAAGTTCATATTGATGAATTGAACTGCCACAAGTGTGCATCCCCATTTTAAGATTTTTCTCTAAAATTGTAACAAGCCCTGCCTCATAACCGGTGTTTGTACTGCTATTGTCCACAATAACTACCTTAACTGTACTTATACAGTTGAACTCTTCTAAAACAACAGTAACAGCCTCAGCTAGAATAACATCAGTTGCCCCAATGTCAGAAATAACTCTGTCGGTGAGGTATCTACTTCTAGTATCTATCTCTCCGATGAAAATTTAATGGTTTTCTGGTCTATTCGTTTTCTTAATTTTTTACATCATTTTCCCCTGTAATCTTGTATTGCAACGTGTCCTTATCAGCTCTGTAATCAACACCAATGCAGATGAGATTTTCATAATTCTAGACATGCTTCAGATGACTGGTTACTTTCACTCTTGCTTTTCCTTATCGATTTTTGATTTATCAATGATGATGTATTTTAAATTAATGCTTGAATGCAGAAGGCCCATATGTTGTAAGTTTAATCGAGAGCATTAGCAAGGCAAACCTTAAGGCTAGAAGATATATAATCCCTAATATGTTCCATATATAGGGACTTTTAAAAGACTGTAAGGTGCCTTACTCAAAACTGCCATCAGTTATTTCTTCAGTGGAAGACAAATGTAAAAAAATATTGAATGTAGAAGCAACATGTGAAGAATTTTGTTATTGCTGTCTTTCATTCTTCCTATCTAATCTCTCTGATTCAATTACATTTTTGACTTTGTTTGATAGCATCTTTGTTAATGGGTCTAAGTTGGAAACGGTCATTTAGTCCTGATTGTTTTTTCTTATTTCTTATTTCTTTTTTCAATGGGAATTTGAAATTTCGAAATTTGTATACGTTGAGTAACAGATCTAACATAGATGACAAATATTAAAGAAAATGTCACAATATTATTTACTAGAAAGGGGAAGATTATAAGAAGTAAACATTTTTCAATAAATTCAAATTTTGAAAATTGGAACGTGAACTAGTTTAAATTAAACAAATAAAAAACAACAGACATAGTTGCAGATTATATTTTCTTTAGGAATTTTATTTATTGCACTTTACAGCAAAGTTATCACATCTTTAGACGAACAATTTACAGTAACATGAAGAAATATCAAATAATTTGTCCAGATATTCCTCAATTCTTTTCACTTTCGATGAAAACAAACATATTTCGAATAAATGCCAGTCACTTTGAAAATATAAAATTATGTAGATTAAACAAACTTTTTCTTTCTTTTTCAAATATCAAGTCTCTTGAATAAAAATATCAAAGAAATAATTACAAACAAACATTGGGCGATCGAATAATAAAAATAATAACAAGCGTTTATAACTGAAAATTTGAATAATACCCACCAAAAGAATGTTCCGTAGATAAGATTCATAAATAAAAAAATTCATTTTCCTACTGTTCATTAAAATGAAAAAAAAAAAAAAAATTCTCACTTTTATGGGTTTTTTTGTGTGGATGGAAAATTAGTTTTATTTCTTTAATTGAAAAATAACACACCTAAATTCCACATGAAAGAAAGAAAGAAAGAAAGAAAGAAAGAAAGAAAGTGATCTTTCATTGCTGCCAATAACCACAATACATTATATTTAATCTCCATTTTGTTTTTATGCAAATAAATATTTTGATCTTATTCATAATTATAATCTATTTTGATTTGATTTATTGATAACGTGGCAAATATTGCAATTGAAAAATATTTTATGAAACGACATTTACGCACTTGTTTTCCATAAGAGTAGAGAATTTTTTGACAGTGTTTCACTGATCACCGGAATGACATTCCAAAGCTCCAATTTCTAAACTAAATTTAATCTTTAAACACATTCTCTCAAAAAATGGTAACGATCTGGAAAAGATAGTTTGTGTATTGATTGTCAGGGAACAATGATGTCAAACCTCTTATTTCAAGTTGAACACAATACCACCGTTCCAAAATCAACCTGTAACGGGTAGGTAACATTGCTTCCTTTCTGCTGGAGCATCAAGCAAACGCCTTTCTGAGCCCACACTGAGTTGAAATATCTATAGAAAAGTTATTGGTTCAAACTTCGTTTAGTTGAACTGGTCTTGCCGTAAAGCTAAAGTCACAATAGATGAAAATGTTTAACAGTGCATTTTTTTGATTGAAAAAATTCTACAAAACACTCTGCCGCTGACTGTATCTCCAGCAGAAAGTAAGACCCCCTCCAAAAGGAGTCCCTGAGTAAATTGATGCTTCAGTTCTGGAGGCTTGGGAGTTGTGAAGTACCCTTCATTGTAGTACCTGTTTGGGTTGCATCTGTGGGACAAATAGAACTGTTCAATTATTTATTAAGGATTACTGTTATCAGTTACTTGAAACCATACAACATTGTGCAAAGCATTTTTATTTGATAGGAATATTTGATATCATATAACCATGTAAAAAAACAACTAAATAAATATAAAATGTAAATATGAACATACAATGAACGCGATTCTTTAACTTCTAGGCATAGATTAACTCTAGATGGGTTGAAATGCCATTAAAATCAATCCATCTATCCAAAAAATTAAAAACATAAAAATACATCAGAGGTAGGGCTTACATCATTTTGCCAATATTACTTTAGTTTAGGAGACTTGCTAAGCGAAACGGTTATCATCGTAGGATGTAGAATCTGTGACGCGAGTTCAGGTCCAAGACGAGGATCATTGTGTTTCACTTCATGCTGATACCCTAGGGAAAGGCATGGTTTCATGCTTTTCCTTTAGTTATTGGTAAATAGTGGGGCAAACTGGGTTCTTTAGCCTTGGTAAAACAACCAATCTAAGAGGAAGAAAACTGCTGCTCTTCGCTTAAAATTGGATTTTTGTCGCATCCAGATTTTTTTAGCAAACAGGTTGCAATGATTGGTTAACCTTTCCTTTGATGCCACTTTCTTTGATGAGATTGATGGTCGGACGGATCCGTGGTTCATCTTCTGAAATACAAATACTAGCACGCGTGACAGGGACAATTAACTGGGAACAATCATATCAAGCCTTCAGCTAGAAACGGTCAAGGTTTATCCTCTTTCAATTCTAAGCTGTAACACACCTCGATGAAGTGTTGTTTAAACTTTGAAGACACTTCTTGGATTTCCCTCGCATAGTACAAAATGCTGCCGTTAACTTTCGCATCAACCTATTAACATTATTTCCCAAGCGTACAATTCCATCGCATAAACACTCATATCTATAATCTAATTAAATTCGCAACGAACAAACTAGGCCATAACCTACATTTCTCTCCTCGCTCTACCACAACCCTACGGCATCTGGAGATAATTATAATATTTATGTTTTCTAAGGCAATGGTCTCTTCTGATGCGATGACGTCATAAATTTACAATCCAGTGATTCGTTGTTCTTAGATTCAAGAACTAAATTACCATTGGGTAGGGAAAGAGGAGAAACCTCCACGACTGGGAGATTTGATCGTAAGAACCTTTTATATTTATTATTAGTCTCTCTCTCTCTTTCTCTCTCTCTCTCTCTCTATATATATATATATATATATATATATTATTTTTAATAGTGTTGACGGGGTCGGTGATCCGGACGCAATGAAGAGTTGACTGGACTGGAAAAAAGTATACAGTTACGATAATGTGAGATTTTTATTTGACTTTCAGCGCCATCTATCTTTGTGTAGCTTCCTGTAAGTTTGTGCGCAAGTCAACTCGTACGACGACAATGTTTCGTGTATGGGGATTTGAATACATGTATGTGTATGTAAGTATTATTAATGGTTGGTTGGTTGGTTTTACGGTATGTCAACCCTTCTTGGTTTGTTTAATGTCAAAGTCAGTTTTTTTTCAAGCAGTCATATGGTTTCAAGTGACTAATGATTATATACAGTTATATGGTTTCAAGTAATTATTCCTATTTTGTGATAATAGTTTATTTCCGCGTATGTTTTCAAGTATTCCTATCAACTAATAATAATTTGCGCAGTCTTATAGTTTCAAGTATTCCTATCTAATACGAATAATTTTTGAATAGATCTATTACACCCACAGTTGAGACCCTTTCAAGCAGTACCACTTCAGGTCAGGGAGTAATGTCAACGAAGAGGTAACTTAACATTTATCAGAGATCCAAAACTGAAGCCTAACCACTGGATGCAGCTTAGTGGGGAGAAGGTTTTATCCCACTAAAAGCGATGTTATCGGCGTATTCTGGGTCCTGCAATACCCCGTAGGGTAAGCAATGATGTTAAGAATACATGTATTAAAGCTTAGGTTTGGCATAAGGTCTCCAAATATGGGATACTTAGTGAGGATCAAACTCGATACCTAATAGTAATTGATATGAAAGAATAGCTTGTTAACCATTACACTGCGATCGTGTAATCAGTTGAATCTCTGTGAAGAGTATATGTTTGTTTATAAAGAGCACACATATTCATAGAAAAATATCTATGAGTATAAAAATATAATCTTTACCGGACGTTTTCATGCATACGCTCTTGCATAAGAAAGAAAGAAAGAAAGAAAGAGAGGAAGGAAAAAGAAAGAAAAAGAGCATCGATTGCAAACAAGAAGGAAAGAAAGAAAGGTCGAAAAAAGAGAAACGAAAAGAAAGTGATAGATAGAAAGGTAAAGAAAAAGAGAAACACAAAATAAAAACATTGAAAAATAGAAAGAGAAAGAAAGAAAATGAAAGGTTAAGAAACAAAAAGAAAGACAGAAATAAAAAAGAAAGAAAAAAGAAGGAAAGAATGACGAAAGAAAGAAAGGAAGAAAGAATAGGAAAAAATAGAATAATGATAAGTCGAGGAAACGAAAAATAAATAAAGAAAGAGTAAGAAAGAAAGGAAAATAAATGTCTTTCTGAAAGGAAGAGGCAAATGGTTGAATCAGTCTCGGGAATGACGTGTATCAGGACACATACATACATACATACATACATACATACATCACAGATAACAATTTGTCTTTCGTCGATCCACCACATCCGCATGGACATCTGCAAAAAATATGGTCACACTTCAAATTCACGCAGCGGCTGTTTACTGCCAACAGAATTGACGATAAATTTGATAACGCATGCGCAGTGGCTTTATTTTGTATATCGTCTGATAAAAAAGAAAATGGTCTTTTGTTTTCATTGTAAATATGTAATAAGATTCTAACAACAACAGCAACAACTTCGACAGCAGCGAAATTAACAACAACCATATCATTAATAATAAGTAAAAAAAAAAAGAAAAAGAAAATAAATAACTAAAATAATGGGTCATTGTTGACAAAGAAATTAGGTCATGCTAGATAGTACATATAACCATATCAAGAGATCACTGCAAATTAAAAGGGAAGCGAAAAGAAAGAGAAGAAAGATAGGAAAAGAGAGGATAACAGAATACAAGGGAAACTAAAAGAAAGAAAGAAAGAAAATAGAGAGAGAGAGAGAGAGAGAGAAACTAAAAAAAGCGAAAATGCAAAGGTCGAGAAAAGAGAAAAGAAAAGAAAGAGGAAGAATTAAAGAAAAGCAGAAAAAAGAAATAGAGAAGAAAGAAAGAAAGAAAGAAAGGTAGAGAAAAAAGAAACGAAAAAAATGAAAGAAAAAGAAAGGTAATAGAAAGAAAGAAAGGAATAAATAAATAAAGAAAGGATATAAGACTCAACAAAAAATGTAGAAATGTAGTTGGGATATGGAAACTATACGAAGATGAGGAAAAAAAAAAGAAAGAAAGCAAAAGGGTAAGAAAGAAAAAATAATAAAGAAAGAAAAAAAGGATGGAAACAGAAAAAGAAAGGAAGAAAGGTAGAAAAAAGGTAGGAAATAGATGAAAAGGAGATGTGGAAAAAGAAAGAAAGGAAGCAGAAAAAGAAAGAAAGAAAAAAGAGGACGGAAACAGAAATAGGAAAGGAAGAAAGGAAGAAAAAAGGCAGGAAATAGAGGAAAGACAATGAAAAAAAAAAAGAAGAGTCAGAGAGGAAGAAGAATAAAGAGTCAATAAAGCTCTTAGGGAAGTGAAAACAGAAAGAAAGAAAGACAGAAAGAAAAAAGAAAGAAACATAACAGAGTGAAAGGGAAACGAAAGGAAAAAAAAAATAATGAAATAAATGTAACATAGTGTAAGGGGAGGGGGCAAAGAAAAAAGAAAAAAGAAAGAAAGGAAGAAAGAAAGGAAGAAAGAAAGCAATATATGAAAAGAAAAACAAAGGCAAGTAGAAATAAAGAAATGATAAAGCCTAAAAAGAGAAAAAATTAAGAAAGAAAGACATAAACAAAAAAAAAAGGTACCATATTAGCGAGACGAAAAGAAAAAGAAACAAAAAAGAAAACTTGACAATTAACAATAACATAACCAAGAGTTTCCAGTAAATATTGAATATCAAAACATTTTTCACTGTACAAGGAAAATCCTCGAATTCCCCTGAAAAAGTAAAGAGATTCTTAAGTTCAAAGGAAAAACGCTAGGGTGGGAGGGAGAGTGGGAGAGAGAGAGAGAGAGAGAGAGAGAGAGAGAGAGAGAGAGAAGTAGAAGAAACATCGTGTTCTCATTTGAATTTCGATAGAATTTATCAGAAAATTCCTATGTAAATAATTACCTCCGAGAGATAATGTCAACAGGCTATATGTTAAGGAATAAGGAAGAGAGAAAATAATGGTCAGTATTAAGGATAGTGTTGATCAGTCAATTCAGAGACTTGAAGAATACACAAAGCAGTAAAAAGAGAATAATTTCAAAAGTCAAAAATTGTAACAAAAAAAAAAAAAAAAGAAAAAAAAAGTTACTTGACAGAAATTATAAAATTAGGAAAAGAAAAATGGGAAGAAAAACGACAACACGGGCATTTCACAAAGTCAACCAAAGAAATTGCGCATAAGACGATATAAACATGGCTGCGTAGAGGAAACCAAAAAAAGAAAAACCGAATCATTCTCGATAAAACACTAGAACCATGGCATAAAAAAACAACTCTATTAAACGCTAGAATAGATAAGACTCTGGAGAATAGCAAGTTTATGCTATGTGAAGAGATTGATTTTAACGGCATGTCAACCCACCAAGGATTATCCTATGCCAAGCGGGTAGAGAATCACATTCATTATACGTCATATTTACATTTTTTATGGAGTTGTTTCTTAAGAATTTTTTTTTGCTCACGGTCTTATCGAATAGGAATAATTCTTGAATAGATCTGTTTGACACAGGGATGGAGTCTCACCACACCAGTTTTTTAGTTTCATACCAAAGACACATTTTTGGGTGGTTATCTTACCTAACTGCAGGGGATACAATCAGATTATCCAGAGTTTCGTCGCCAGGATTAGAGAAAGAGACAGAGGGAGAGAGAGAGAGGGGGGAGAGGGGGGGTTGATCCAGTATGAATTGTAAAAATGACTAAATTTTGACTGAACCGACAACATATACACTGACGGGGATCTGTTGTGGGAAATAATATTCATTCGAGATTTTGAGATAAAAATCGGATCATCTAATCCCAGCCAGAAGATCCAAGGTTGTAGTTACTAAAAAGAAAAAAAAACTTGTCAGCTATTTCATTTTTATGTTGAATAATAACGTTTCATCTTTTCTCTTTACTATAATAAAATAAACATTAAAAAAAGCAAGAAGTTCGAAATTCATTGTCAAATGTCAAATATTAATTTTTAGCCGCTATCTCGTTTATTTAATTTCTGTTGCTTTTTATTACGCAAATAGTATTCAGTTTTATTTAGTGAAATATTGCTGTTATTGATAATTTCAAAAATGAGTATTACCTTCATTTCCAAATCTTCTACGCCTTGTCGATGGGCCTAAAACATGCTAACTCTATTCCCTGTGGAGAGTTAAGAACCCCTATCAGAAAAAGGTGTCCCGGTTCAGATGCTGAAATGCATCCGATTGCGAATCTCTACTTTTGGAGATCTGAGGAGTGTAGAGTCACTCCTTCATTGTCATATACTCCCAGGTAAACTCTAACCTGGAGTGGAAGTTGCCATTACTCCCATGTACACTCTGGAGTGGTAGTACCTGTTGGTTTTTCCATCCATGGGTCAAATGGATCTGTTTGAAATAATGAAGCATTACCTTCTTAAAGTGATTGTGAAGATTTTTGTAGCGCATGTAATTAAAAATTATAATGTTTGAACTGACTTCGAAATAAATTAACCCAACAAGGGTTGATGCACCGAAGAACTTATCAAATTTTCTGAGCTTACTAACGGGCCCTAGAATTATATTTTTAGCACATTGATTTTTGAAAATGCCAACATTTTCCAAATTTTTTGCTAAGTTTGATTTACAATGAAAGTATAAAGTATTAACCAAAGCGTTGAATTTTATCCGTCAGGTCAGCTAAACCAAATCTTTATTCATTTTTTATTTAATCGTAAAAAGTAGACATCTTGCCAAAAATGTCTTAGCTAGCAATTAAAGTTATGGCAGTGCTATTTATGAATATTTTTCCTATGACATTTTTTCCAGTCACCGGAAAATCAATGGTTGGTTGTATTTTACAACATATCAACCCCTGTAGGTTATTTAATGCAAAATTCTGTTTATACACATATATTAGGTATCTATGATTTGTAAATGAATAGTTAGTAGGTAACAATTTTTATATGAACCAGAGCTCATTTGTTTAATAGTTTTAATTGCACGCAATTAGATAGTCTAAAGTATTGCTATTTAACACTAATAGTTTTATTTGACACAGTTAAATGGTTTCCAGTATAGTAAATGATTAAACAGTTTTATTTGACTCATAGTTGGGACCCTAACATGTACTACCACACCGGAGCAGAGTGGACCAAAGAATAATGGTAATGAAGGAGTACTCCATATTTTGTAAAGCTCCAGGATTGGATCCTCATCTTCAGATGGTTTAGTATCTTATTCTGGACAGTCGTTGTATATATCTCACACCTCAGTGGCTTGTTCTACCGACTCAGCTGATTGATTTGTAGAAAAAAAAGACTTTAAAATTGAATTATTACGATGACATTTGTGGTACAAGCAAAGGTTAGATAGATATTAACTTCTGGACGACGTTATAAGTTTTATTGAGAACTTATAAATCCTCACAAAATATAATTCCCTGTTACTGGATCAAAATCATTAAAGTATATATTTTTTCGGAATAAATGTATCGGAGCCGTCGGATTCTTGAATAAAAAATAACAATGATAACAAACACTTGACAATATCACCATACATCCTGTCCAGAAAGTCGTCTTCCTCAGGACATCCTACATATTAACAATGCTCCTATTGTGCTTCAGGACCAAAATTAGGTCATGTCTCTACCGGAAGCAAAATAACAACAATAACAACTCCTTAGGATTTTGGAAATAAAACGGATCACTCGATTCCGGCCAGATCACCTGATCTTGTTAACAAGAAGAAAACACTTGTCAACTTATGAACATCTCTGTTCCAGCAGACCATAGAGTGATATTAAAGGTGAGTGAAAAAATGGATAAATACCTACACCTAGCTCGGGAACTGGAAAAAAGAATATGAAGGTGACTATGATACCAGTTTGGGCATTTGGTACAAATCCAAATAAACTGGAAAAAAAAATTTGAGAGCAAGAGATCCAAAGAAGGACTGAGATTTCCAGACCACAGCACTCTTGAGATCGCATCAGAGGTTTAATATTGCAGAATAATATATAATACCAAGTAATATTCTTTTTGCTTGTACAATATTTCACAAGAAATGATAATAAAGTTCAGGTTTTTTTCATTTAGAAGAAAATTAGCTTTTTAGAAAAATCGATTGGTGTAACTTATTTATTGACAATAATCAATCAATCAATCAATCTAAGTCTATTCGTCGGTACTTTTCCCTTTTCATATTTAGGGTAATGATATATATATATATTACCACCGTCGATATGAAAAATTATGGGTAAATAGGACAGATTGGACAACCAGTCTATGAGAAGTAAAACTCATAATTCAAACCAGCTTTATTCTGCTTAAAAATTGACTTTGTGTTCCATTCTCCCTATGATGGAGGGTTTGTGTAAGCACACACACACACACACACACACACACACACACACACACACACACACACACACACACACACACGTGGAGTCCTGAAAAATATCATTGGTTAACAAATAACTATTGTTGTTTAAGACAAAAAATATCAATTTAATATACATATACATGTTTGCATTTGTAATTATTAGCCTCAGAGCGTAACAAAATTTAAGATATTCAAAATAGCTTATAGAGCTGTATCATAATAATTTCTGTTTCTATTATTAAATGTGTTAATTTATGTTGATATCATCATTTAAAAATAAAACAATAGGTATTGAATTTAAGTGAAACAAAATAAAAAAAATACTGTTGCAAGATACTACCAGTATTGGCTCACTTTCTTTTTCACCAAATCAGTAGCAGTTAAACGCTGTGTACTCGCTTACTAAAGTAGTAACCTAAATTCAATTCATAGTTCCTCAGGAAGTGTAATAACATTTTACATGGAAAGATTGAATTTTGCGTATCAGAGATACAGATTTTTAAAAAGTTTCCAGTGTTCATTACAATAGTTATTATTTCACAGTGTCTTGTTAAATTTTTTTTAATGATACAATTAAAATAAATAATACGTCAGAACTGATAAACAGAAATATCTTTAATTTTACAATGGATAATTTCATTATTTTCATACAGCAAGCAATGCATACCCTTCTTCTTCGGAATACTCCTAATATATATATATATATATATATATATATGTGTGTGTGTGTGTGTGTGTGTGTGTGTGTGTGCGCGTGTGTGTGTCTTTGTTTGATGGCATATAAATATTCGTGGGTTATTTAATGTTAGGGCCACCCTAGTGATATTATTTAACGCATAGCTGGGGGATGGAAGAGGGGTCATGCCTTTCCTAAAGGTATTTGTCCGAAAGTGAACGTAATAGCGCGACTGGAGTTCGAACTCGCTAACTACGATTCCGCAGTACTGCACGTTAGATACTACGATATATATATATATATATATATATATATATATATATATATATATATATATATATATATGCAATGACCTCTCACTCGAGCAGTTAGATTCATATTATAGCAATGCTTCATCAGATAAATTTCTAGAAAATACTTCTTATTCTTTTGTAACAGACAAGATGCGACAAACAGTTAATACCTAAGTGGAGTATAGTGGGTTTGAATGAAGAGTTTTCCTTTTCCTAGATTGGTTGCTCTTATTAAAGCCAGGATTTGGTTGGAGAGGGAGAGAATATATGAAATTATGCCTTTCCCAAGGACGAAAAGAAATGCAAACCTCTTTTAGGATTTGAACTCGGCTCATCGAGCGTAAATAAACAACCAAGATGGATACGAAGTCATGATTGGAGAAGGAAGGAATAAATTTATATAACTTATACATGTAAAAAGAAAGATGGTAAAACAGACAAAGCTATTTAAGTGTTCATTTATTGGTGGTGGTTATTATTGATTTAAACGACAGGAACAAAATAACCCTAAACGGGGATATTTTATACCAAAAGGTTAGGGAATCGCTTTCATTGTCCATTCAAATACACATTTTTTGCGTTGTTGTTTCTTAAGATTTTTGGAGGGAGTGGGGAGCACGCTTCTGTCGAATAGGAATAATTTTTATAGAGACCTATTTGATCCATAGATGGGACACTGACAGGAACTATTAAATGGTGGTCAGAGTAGACATGGGAATAATAGACAATGAAGGGATACTCCCCACTGGATGATTCGAGAGAACTGTACGCAAAAAAATATTTATACTGTATTTTGCTTTTATGTATATGATCTGTCGAATTGAAAATTTTATAAACTCCAAGTAAACGCAAAGAAAACGCGAATCTCAAACCCCTTTTCTCACCGTAGAGTACATTCGTATACTCTTAAAATCTATTGTATCCCAGAAGTGCGTCTGCAGAAAAGGAATGTACACGGTTTGCTCGGAAGTCTAAGGCAATGATACCAAGAGAAAAAATATATAAATAGGTCAACTTGAATTTATGGCGATGGCGGGAAGACTGGATACGAAACTGTGTCAATGATGTACGTTGATAACTTAAGGAGTAAAAAAACGAGGGCCGTGAAAAAAGGGGTGGAGGAAGCTTGGGGATAGATGAAGAAATAAAAAGAAACAAAGGAAAATGTGACCACCCTAAAGTAGGAGCTGAAAACAAAAACATACACAAAAAAAAAAGGAAAAAGAAAAAATGTAAGTATAATCGGAAGATGCGGGTGGCCTAACGGTTAATGGTATGAAGAACTGAATCGGTGAGCCGTGTTCAAATTCCGGCTGAGACCGTTAATACTAGAGCTCTTTGGAAAGACATAAATCCACTTCTCCTAAGAGGTATAATAGTTGGAAGCCTTTTGCCTTTTATACAAAAACTTTTCAAGTTTTTAGCGGAATTCAATTTACAATAAAAGTATACCGTTAATCTAGACCTTTAAATTATATCCGTCAGGTTAGCTAAACCAAATCTTTATTTTTTTTTGTTTAACTGTATCAAATAGGAGGGCGATCCGAAGGCTCCTTTTTCATTAGCTATTACACTGAGGTGTAGGGGAGGGCGCAACTCCTATCCCTGGATTGCTCCACTTTATCCTTGATACATACCTTATAATGCTGAGTGTTAAGCAAGGAAGTATCAAGTACCATTTTTTGAGTCTTTGGTATGACTCGACCTGATATTGAACCCTGGTCTCCCGGGCCGTTGGCGAACACTCTACCCACTGCGTGTCTTTCATTTGAACGTTTGATAATCGGTTAAGTCTGGGATTGTCCATTTCTTTTGCTACAATGTTACTCAGTATAGCCTGTGTAGTATGTTTCTTGGAGAGATGCGCCCAGTTAAGTAATGTCCATTGCCCTGAGAAATGACACCACAGAAAAGTACTCGGTACGGCATCTTGACGACCAGATATGATTATTGAAGTGATGGGCACCACCAAATAACCCTACCTTGCAGTGAGAAGGAGAATTACTCAATATGGCAGGCACCTTGACGATCTAATAGGTTATGTGAAAGGAGACGGGCACTAGCCAGTAATCTCCATTACCCTGAGAGATACCATAAAGGGGAATTACTCGCCATGATACTTCGACAAATTTAAGGAACTCTTCTAAAGTGCAATTTTGGTAAAACAATTTAAAAGTGAGTAAAACTGAAGAAGCTCATGAAAACAGAAATAGTTGATACAACAAATAAACAAAACACACACACACACACACACACACACACACACACACACACACACACCACACACACACACACACACACACACACACACACACACACACACACACAAGAAGCTGGAAGTAGTGGCAGCAATACAATGACAAGAAGATAGAGTAGGATTAAAAGAGGAAAGGTCGGAGGAGAATACGGAAAGGGAAATAAATATTAGATGAATGTAAAGAAATGCAAGAGTTGTGAGGTGAGGGGTTAAGAGAAACCAAATACAGAAGGAGGAGGTCAGAAGAAGAAGAAGAAGAAGAAGAATGATATGAAGACTCTTGATTAAGGAGGAAGAAAGTAACAAGAAAAGGAAACAAGTGAAGAAGAAGAGGAAGTAGAAAAATCCGGAGAAACAAGAAGAGGAAGAAATAAACAGAAAAAAAAAATTGCGAGAAGAAAAGAAGAAGATGAAGAAGTGAACGAGAAAGATGGCTGAGAAGAAAAGAAGAAGATGAAGAAGTGAACGAGAAAGATGGCTGAGAAGAAAAGAAGAAGATGAAGAAGTGAACGAGAAAGATGGCTGAGATGGAAAGAAGAAAATAAAGAAGTGAACAAGAAAGAGAGCTGAGAAGGAAAATAAACGGAGATAGAAAGAAACGAGAAGATAGGAACGAGAAAAAATTACAAGGGTAAGAACAATTAAATGATCAAAAATCGAGTAGAGAGAAAAAAATGTACATAAAGAAAGAACAAATATAGAAGACTAAATCAACAAGAAAGAAGAAAAAATGAAAGAGAAATGAACGAAGAGGAAAAAATAATTTAACGTAGAAGAAGAAGAAGAAGAAGAAGAAGAACTAAATGAATTAATGTAAGAAATATGAAGAATAAGTGAATTACCAAGAAAAATGAGCGGGAAAGAAAAGAAATGGAAGAAGAAGAGTAATCAGAAATAAACCAAGGAAAGAAAAACGAGAAGATATGAGAAGAAATTAAACTAAGGATATCAAGAAGGAATGTAAGCGAAGAAATGAAATAATATCTAGAAGAAGAAGAAAAAGAAGAAGAGAAAAGAAGAAACTAGAACAGCATAACGGAACGGGGTGGTTAGAGGCTATGATCGGCTGATATTCGAAGAAGATAAAGTGACTTAGTATTCTTGCCTGCTGTTTTTTGAAAGATCATTTAGACGGCTGAATAAAGAAAGAGAGTAGATAAAAAATGTCTGACCCTGGATAGAATTCTCCCGTCAACGGAAGTTGGTAAATGAATGCAAATATAATATAAGCCAAAAATATATATATATATATATATATATATATATATATATATATATATATCAACATTGCCATCAGAAATATACACTGTAACATATCTGATAGGTTAATTATTAGCCGGGCACTAGGTTTAATTGTCGGTTCTTGGCACCCCCTATACACTCATGCAGAAATATATACATACAAAGTGCATAGAAATACTTAATAAGAGTTTCTATTTATGTGTGTAAGAAAAAATATATCCACATATTCATAAGTATTTGTTTTATATGTATATGCGTTCGTTTATATATATATATATATATATATATATATATATATATATATATATATCCAAAATACCTACGGACCTACATACAGAGAAATGAACAACATTCCTCTTGCACAGAACAAACAGAAATACACACACACACACACACACGCGCGCGCACACACACACACACACACACACAGATATATATATATATATATATATATATATATATATATATATATATATATATATATGAACATGTTTAGGCATGAAAAAACACGAAGATTTCAGAAGATTTTATTTACATAATTTTTTGCCAAAGTTAAACGTTTCGGTTTTTAGACTTCATCATAATAACTCACACACCTTAATGAAGGTTTAAAAAACGAAACATTTGACGTTGGCAAATAATTCTGTGAATAAAGTAATTCGCTGAAGACCTTGTGTTTTTTCATCTCTGTACATTTTCATACTATTGATTTATATCTAGTTTTTTTCTCTATATACGCACGCACGCATATATACATATATATATATATATATATATATATATATATATATATATATATATATATATATAAAGGGATGTGTGAACTATTAAGAACATAACACAGTATGAATTACATACACATACCTATCAACATACCTTTACTTATCACTCACATTAAAAGACTCCTATTTTATATATATATATATATATATATATACGCATACACTTATTTGGTGGAGCAGAAATAATAGGGAAACAAAAATATTCGTTCCAGTCACATCCTCTATGTTGGTAGTTACATAAATTCGTAGCCTTATGATGTAAACACACTTTTTACACAACACGTATTTAGTTTTCGGCATAATCTCTTTTCTTGTCAATGAACTTGATAAATATAAAATCATATAGATTGATATTATATCGAGAAAATTTCGGGTTAAACATCAGCTAATCTTTTCATATGATGATACGAACTTATTGATCCAGTCTTCTATGTGTAAGTAGTTGTGCGTTCACAAAGAACTGATTCTGCCTCGTTTTATGTGTATATAAAAGTATATGCGTGTGCACACAAAAAAAAAAAAATAAGCAAAAAGACGCAAAGATAGAGACGAGGTGATTGATCTTTATTATAAAATCAAAACGGATGTTGTTGGGTATTATTTATTTATTTATTATCTTTGAAGTGTTATATAGTCATCTACATCATCATTCAGCACCACAACGACACAATATCAAAGACAGACGCATGAATAAACGACGCAAGAAGGACTTCTTTAACAACATATATACCTCTCCATTTTATTGCAAGGTTTGCGTGTGAGAGGATGCTGAAGACCGAACATAAACTTCACATTTTGACCCCACTGTTATGACCGTCACGTTGTGTCTTGTTCTCCTGATGTTGGGGTCACCTCCATCGGGGCTTTCCGAGGACCCCCTCGGTCAGGTGTGGCCTTCCTTACCACATCTGGTCTCTACTGTCTGGAATTCTACTGGCAACTGCTTTGGCACCCCGAACTCAACTGAGTTAAATAATAACTCAACGCCTACACAATCGCCCACTGGATCTTTGAAATCGGATGTTTAATCGTCATCAAGCGGAAATAACTGTCATGCAGTTCAGAGGTCACTCTCTTCCGGAGCATCACTGTAGTGGCACAATGGGACCTTCACCTTGTCCCATATCATAAGCCTTAATCCGCCCACGCGATCTCTTTCGATTACTGGCCATTGGAATGTGTCACTTCCTTCCGGTGTATCACCTTGGAATAGCATTTTTGGGCCGGGTCGAAGGTCAAAATATAACAGAAGCACTGTAACCGGAAATATGAATAAGTATCTGTCCAAGAATGAGTACACTCTTTATATATGTTCATGCAGTTTTGTTTTTGGTTAGAGGAGTGTAATTTTTATTTCTATTTCACTGCTGAAGAGTTTGGTAATTAATAGTAGTTGATATAATCCGTTTTAGTTATATGATTATTATATAATTGTTTTACTAGAAATAATAAAATTCTCGTTTATTTGGTTTGGAAAAAAACCTCTGACTTTTTAAAATTAATGTTTCTAGAGTTATATATACATATATATATGTAAACATGTTTGATTAAATAATAAAGACACATTTTGTCTATATAATTTTATTTAGATACTTTCAAGCTTCCTGATAAGTGTCTTGGTTTCATGTTGGAATTGCTGGATGAATTTACCTATGTTGTTCGGATCGCTTTCGGACCTTTCATAGGCCATCATCAGGAGTTGCTTGCATGTATAAAGAGTGTTTTTTTAAAAGAGTTTTTGAAATACTTTTTAGGTTTTTTATAACATAACAAAATTACGTAAACGCAGAGTTGGATAATACTGAGATGCTGACGAATTTAAAAAACAGAACACTATCAACGGAAATAGAATATCATCAAGAAATATGGAATACTTTTAAAAAAGAAAGAAGAAAAAAAGAAAAAAACTAAAGGCATTTTAAAAAATTGTCGCTATTTTCAAAATTAATCTTATTGATTTTAAGTTTTTTGTTTATATATGTAGGGCGTCTAGGATTTGTAGTTGTAGCTTATCAATTTTTTTACAGAACGATTGCTCCTTTATATATTTTTGTTTCACAGTTTATAGCCAATCCAGAAACTATGTGACGTGACGACATACACTTATAACCACGACCAAAAGACACAAATGAAAACCAAAAATTAAAAAAAGGAAATAAGAAATTTCGTGTGGCAGGTCGTGAGGACCAGTGTTAGTCCAAGTAAAATGATAATTTTTTTTACTATTTTGTAGAAAAAGTAAAGAGATTATGAAATATATTGTATATATACTATATAAAGATGATATATGTTGAATATTAAATAAGATAATAAAAACTATATAAATAAATAACAAAATTATGAGACGTGATAACCATTATAGAATCAACTGTGAAGAAAAAATATCAGGTTAGACTTTGGATAAGGAAATCTGGAGTAGTATGTGGTATATTTACAGTTATCCAATTTATGACTGAATCGAATACGACTGGTCGTTTGGTTCGGTTTGGTTTATTTAACGGTATATCAACTCCTAATAGGTTATTTAATGCCAAAATTTGATCCATTGGTAAATGTTTGATTATAATCTTAACTATTCTTATATTCAAAGTTTCACAGAAATTTTTTTTTAAATTTCCCAATTTGTCTATAATGATCAATTGTTTTTCAATCTAAAAACAAATAATTTGCACACACTTATATGAATTCACGTATTTCAATCCAGTTTTACTAATTTTGAAACAGTTCTATTTGACTCATAGATGGGACCCTGATACCATTCCAGGTTAATGAGGACCTAGGAGTAGTGGTAATGAAAAAGTACTCCACGTTCCCCAGAGCTCCAGAACTGGAACCTCACTACCAAATACATTTTATTCATACTCAGGACACACGACGACAATCTGTATATACACGAAAATGAATTGATATTGAAGCTGTATTTACCAAGATAAAAATTAAAAAAAAAATGAACGCTAATTTTTTTTTCATATATAGTCTCCATGTCATTCAACAGACTTAATCCAGCTAG
This sequence comes from Sepioteuthis lessoniana, assembly GCA_963585895.1. Taxonomy (NCBI): domain Eukaryota; kingdom Metazoa; phylum Mollusca; class Cephalopoda; order Myopsida; family Loliginidae; genus Sepioteuthis; species Sepioteuthis lessoniana. The sequence continues at coordinate 52,797,392 of OY757931.1, read as the reverse complement.
TTTTCCATTGGTCACTCGTCATTGGAAATGGTGTGAAATTGCGTTGTTGTATTTCTTTCCTCAACGTACTCAAATCTCACTTTGGGATGAAATTTCTGTGGAGGAAATAAGAAAAAGTCGCATTGAGTAAGTTTGATGATTTATGTCGAGTTCCGTACTTGGGCTCTTATGTGTTTCGTCAAAAATATATCTTTCAAAAAGTATCAAGAGTGGCTTAATTAAAAAAAACAAAAACCAACAAACCAAACAAAAACAAAAGCAAAAACAAAAAACCCACAAAGAAACAAACAAAACCCCCCAAAACATAAAAGCAATAAACAAACAAAGCAAAGCAAAGCAAAACAAACAAGCAAACAAATAAACGAACCCTAAAACTTATTCGGACAGCCGTCGAGGTGTCTATACACCATCTGTTAATTGTATAAGTTGCTTAAATGGGCAAAAGTCTTCATTTAACCTTTCAATGTTACATTTTAGAATTAAGAAAAATTTAAAGCTTCACTCACAATACATTTTGAATATATATATATATATATATATATATATATATATATATATATATATATATATATATTTCTTCTTCCTCCAGCAATGAGTTAAATAGTTGGCCAGACAAGGCTCTCTTGCTTTTGCTGGGTAACTGTAATCAGCTCATTCAAAATGTGTAGCTGGTTTTACACTGGCCTTTGCCATTGTAAACAAATCACCTGTTTAAGTAGTCCAACGATTCACATCTTTAACTGAACCCTCATACACCAGAATGACAGAAGTGTCCATTATATGTGTGTGTGTGTACGCGTGTGTGTGTGTGTGTGTGTGTGTGTGAGAGAGAGAGAGAGAGAGAGAGAGAGAGAGAGAGAGAGAGAGAGAGAGAGAGAGAGAGAGGACACGCATATATGAAGAATGATAAAAATTATCTTAACATTTTAAGAAATTTAAGATATAAATGAAGATGTGAACACAGCTGAGCCCCTTATGAGCCCCTTAAATGTTGACTTCATATTTCATATACTTTATTGTTTCCCATAGTGAAAAAAATTATCTTAAGGGCAAGATTTGAGGACATAAAAAAGATAGAATGCCGCAGCTTCATACCGCATCAAAAGACGGGGTTTCAAGGGTTGTTTCTATCATTGTAAATCTCGCTGGAATGCCGAGGGAACTTCTTTGACGAAAATTAACGCTTCATTCGTTACTCGTTTATATCTAGGTGAATACAGCATTAGATTACCTTTTTTAACACAGTGTATGAAGCTTTAAAAGTACTTATAATATTTGGCAGAGTATGAAAAATGCGTTCATGCGTGTATATAGATGAAATACTTTGTTATATACACATATATAAGTCGAAGTATATACAAATTGTTCACTTGTGTGTGTATATGTGTGTTTGTGCGAGAGAGAGAAAGCATCATATCTCTGTAGTATGTGTATCGTTTCTCTGCCATGAGAATTTTTTAACGTGTTTTTCTTTCTTTCTGCATTCTCCGCCAACTTCTTCAACTTCCGGTTACATTATGGCGTCCGTTGCAATGGCCCGTCTCTTGGGTATCTCGTCTCTCGTGTTCTTTCCTTCTCTTCTGCTATTATCGGTTCTATTTTCCTCTCCGCGAACGCTTATAACTATAATATCTGGTGTTTATTTTTTGACGGCGCCGTTTCTTTCTGACTACGGTTCTCCACAAAAAAACAAACAAACAAACAAAAAACAAAAAAACAAACAAAACAAAAAAACAAAACAAAACAAACAAACAAACATAACAAACAAGCAAAAAAAAAAAAAAAAAAAAGAGACAAAAAAACAAAAACGCAATTTGATAATAGCAACAGCGATTTGAAAAATTGACTACCATAACCGGCTGTATTCATAGTTTATAGGATTGGCTTTTGTCTATACACTAATCGCAGTCTATCTATCTATCTATCTATCTATCTATCTATCTATCTATCTATCTGTTTCTGTTTTAGCACAGTATATATGTTCATACATATATGCACACTCGGACAATCTACGGCAACCAAACAACGAGAAAGAAAACTGAATTCAAACTAACTATAACCCACTTAAAAATTGACCGTGTCGCATCCTGTCCGTGGTGTAGTGCTCGAGTAAATACTTTCTTTACATACATGCAACGCATGTGCACACACACACACACACATGCACGCGCGTGCACACACATTATCTTCCTCACTTTTCCCACAATTTCTCTCTCTCTGTCTCATATATATACATATATATATTTTAAGGAAAGGAGTAGCGCCCTCCCCTACACCTCGGTGTAGTACCTATTGAAAAAGGAGTTTTCTGGTTACCCTCGATTACGGTCGCCAACTTTACTTATATATATATATTGGGCGGGGGATTAAGTTTCTACCCGATTTAAGATGTTTTTAGTTTCTTGTTTTTTTCCCCCTCTTTTCAAGAAAGCCGAGTTGAAAATAGAGTAATTGTACTGCAAACAATTTGTGGTGCGAAATATTTTTTTACTTTCTGTATATTGGTCGGCCAGCATATAAATAAGTGTTTCCTTCTGACACGTGTAGTTTCAAATTGAACGGAAGCCTAAATTATTTTATTTTAGATCTTTTTTTTAGGAAGTGGGTTACTACTACATATATCCAGATATGGTAATTAAAGTCGTTAAAAGCATATAATAAAACAGATAACGAATACAGAAATGATATTACCTAACACCTCTTTTTCTTCTTGGCAACATTTTTTCGTGGGGTAGGAGTTTAGGTCTTTCCCCAATTTGAGATTTTTTGTCCTCACTTTTCAAGAAGGGCGAATTAAAAATGGAGTAATAGTTCACAAAAAAAAAAGCTTGCAATAAAGTTATGATTTTAACTACATTAATATGTAGCAGTAACTCCTTTCTCCTCAAAAAAATATAAAATAGAATAACTAAGGCTACTTAAATGGAAACTTTAGTTATTTTGTCTTAGACTACACGTTCAGAAGATAACATTTATATGCTGGCTGACTAATGTATAAAGAGTTAAAAATTTTATCGCAATACGAATTGTTTGTTGTTCTGTTATTCCATTTACATTAGTCCTTCTTAAAGAGCGAAGAAGGAAACCAAAAAAACAAAGAAAAAAAGACAATATAAAAAAATCTTAAATTGGGTAGAAACCTATTCCCACCTCCCCCAAATTACCATAAAGTAGAAAAAGAAGACAAGGGTAAGGCCAATTCTGTATTTATTATTGGTTTTAGTATATTTTTTTAACGACATTAATCACCCTCTCTGATTACATGGAGTAATTAACTCTCTTAAAAAAGTAATAGAAAACCCCGGATTCAATGCACCAAAATAATGTGGCTTACACAAGAAATGAAAGAATGTGACAAACCTACCTTATCTGATTAAAATAAAATAGTATAATTGGACTTAAGAGAATATGATTCCTGTAATTGATGGACTTTTGTGTCAGCATCAGCCTAAAAAAACTCCGTCAATACCACTCTTAAGTATGTAGGAATGCTTGTCAGTTCTCGTGCCTTAAAATCACTTTATTGCACAGAGAAAATCTAACCAAGAATTATCTGTGCTACATTTAATGACACAACAATTCACTCTAGCTAATCCCACGAATGCCAGTAATGAAACGGATATCACCACCTTCTATAACGAGCTATCTTCTTTTATTCAACATATTCCCGAACACAATGTTGTAATCATTGGTGGAGACACGAATGCTCAGATAGGCAAAGATGGAGATAATATGTTCGGCTTACACAACTAGAAACAACCAAACAGAAATGGTGAATATCTCTCTGAAAGAGACTTGTATGCCTAAGCACTAAATTCCAAAAGAGGAAGAGAAAACTGTGGACATACAATCACTCAAATAACTCTAAAGCAAAGCTAGATTATATATCTATAAACAAGAAGTAGATAAACAGCACTTTGATCTGTGGGACATACTCCTCTTATGAAGGAGTACCTTCCGTTCAAAGAATCGTCTCAACAAAGATTCGTCAAAGAAATAAGAAACAAACAGGTAAGGTTTCCCTTGCCAATAGTGATATAAGCAAGCAATATACGGTAACTGTAAGAAATAGGTTTGATACTCTTCAGAAGAAATTTGAAAGACGTACTCCGAATAACAAATATGAAAACATTGTTACCACCCACACATAAGTAGCAACTGAGTGCATACCAACCAAACCAAGAGTAAAGTACTCTGGGAGTCAATAGCAGTTAGCGAATAATGAGATAACATGAAAAAAGCATCCTTACTTAATAACAGAAAATCAACAAATGTCAATGAGCAGAAAATTTAGAAAGCTTAAAAAATAGAATGCATTCAAGGCCAAACCAATAAAGTCAGAAATTCGGCCGGAGAAATAACTGACAGTGAATGAAATAAACGGAAGAAAAAGCCCCATGAAAGCAAAACTAAAAGCTGCCAGTCAAGAAGAAAAAACCTCAAAAGAGGAAAGTATATTTTTAGAATCTGCTTTGAAAACCTCCTAAAATCATGAATAAATCTACTGAAAAATTATTAATTGCCGAATAGACATCAAACTCGGATGAAAAACAGGAAAAAATTAAAGCCGAAAAGCGTCGAGCATCGACGAAATTCCTCCTGATGTATGTAAGACAAGGAAAATTGTTGACAGACTCCTTTGATTATGCAACACTGTGTATAAACAAAATACAAAAGAGAAGTGAACAAAAAGATGCATCAAATTCTTTCTTAAGAAAGGTAACTTCGGAATCACAAAGAACTATAGAGACATAATTCTTATTGCTACAGCTGCAAAGGTTTATAATGCTTTGCTTCACTCACTCTTTTATACTGAAACAGGAACAACAACCACAACATTTGACTTGTCAGATGTTAAACTCGTTCTCATAGAATGTAGAGCTTTTGCTCTCATCAGAAAGCGATTTTTCAAGGTGAATCGTTTGAGAGATCTGTTCGACAACGTCAAAATAAATGACATTCAGTCTTTCCTGAGAGAGACAAGGTTGTACCAAAAATATGATGAATTGAAACCATTTAATCGTGTACAAACAAATGAAATCCTGCTTATCAAAAATTTAATCTGCTGAGTATTCGCTTAGAAAGCTTAGGTTAAACGTATATATATATATATATATATAAGCAGAATTTGCCGTTGAATAACGTACAATGGTTGATATGCCATAAAACTCATACAACCAACCAACAATATTATTAAACTTGAAGTCGAGAAAATTTTTACGAAAAATCAGAAGTCGATCCGTAACGTCACATATTCTAACTATCCGTCGAATCATCGAAGGAGTAAAAAAATCTCAAGGCAAAACTATTTCTCATAGATTTCTATGGTGCATTTGGTTCTTTACACAGAGGATAGAGCAATTAATACTACCATATAACCTCCCTAAAGAAACTGTAATCAGTATAATGATGCTTTAGAAAAAACACGAAAGCAATGGTTTGCTCATCTAATGGCGACACCGACTTCTTCTACATTGTCCCTGGAATCTTGTAAGAAGATACATTAGTACCATATAGCTGCCGTTATAAGGTGGACGGGTAGCTACAAATTATCAATTAGCTACATCAAATTTTTGGCAATTTAGTTTATACACAAATCTGAAATACATCTGAAAAATAGTTCATTTGTTTTATGGCATATCAACCTTGTGGGGTTATCTAATGGTGGAAGAACAGTAGTTGATCCATAGCTGGGGAATTAAGGAGGTTAATACCTTTCCATAGCCCAGAGTATTAGTGCCACACACACACACACATATATATAGAGAGAGGCTTTTATGCTTTACAAACGTTTAGAAAAGCGACAGAAGAAATCTTTAACAACTGAGTTATTATTCAAACAGAAATTTTGCAGATAATTGCAAAAATGAATTCTATAACAAAACAGCGAGAGTAGAGGATAACTAGTAAGAATCGAACACATGACGATGGCGAGCCAGCGTATCTTACTAAATCTGAATGGGCAAAGGCATGCCCGTGTATGTGAACACGCGCATGCGTGTGTGAGGATCCACGTAACTCAAAGATTTCGTAGTTTATTTTATTTAGCACTATCAGTTACAAATAAACAAAGTTAAGACGTTCATTTCTTTGACAACTACATCAGATAAATAGCCTTGATGTTGTTGATATTTTTAAGTGTAGATCGAGCTGCAGCATTAAAACTATTGCATAGTCAGGCTTGCCCGAAATGAAACCGAAGCTGAGATAAGCATTAGAATCTATCAGCTATTTTTTATGCTTTATTCATACTCATCAGAAAAGTTATCTATCTATCTATCTATCTATCTATCTATCTATCTATCTATCTATCTGTCTGTGAATGTACGGGTAGGGCAAATGAATGCATGAGTAGCGTATTATATTAAGACTGGCTTCGTCTAAACTTCATCAATTTGTTAATTTTGTTAAGTAAGTTACCTTGTTCTGCACAAGTCTTCATTCAAATTTGAAATTTCTAAATTTAAGGATTTAGTTTCGAAATTGATTCCACTTCGTGTATGCATGATGTCGACATTATATATATATATATATGTGTATAAGGATGACTTAATAATGATGATGATATGTATGTATATATATACATCATAATCATAAAGTTATCCTTATAGTCTCTTGACTCTCTTGTCATCCGTCCCTATCGGCCATCGCTCCCGGCTGGTCCTCTAGACTGCATCCAATATCCGCATAGAATCAATGTATGTAGATCTTTGTTGTCCATGTGTAGGAGTCCATCAGGGATTGTCGCTTATGAGATCGTCCTTACATTCTATGTCCTGATTGTATATTCTTATTTTTAGTATCAGGGTCCGCAGTTCTTTTTCCTTTTTGATAAATATCTTAATATCATCCATGTAAATAATTGGTTGATCATTTTTTGTAAATGTATGACCAACTGTATATAATTGAGTAGCATTATTACCATATCAAATAGCAATGGCGGGAGCGATTCTTCCATGAAAGATGCCTTGGGATTTCCCCCATTGCCGGGATTTGTCTTTCTGCTGCTAATTCCACTTCCCAATTTTTCTATGGCTTTCATGACGAAATTTATCACTTTGGTGGATATTTTGAACATTTTTTTATACGTTCTCTTCTCCAAATTTGCGTGACCATATCATAGGCCATTTTGTAGTCAATCCATGTCACGGCGACATTTTTTCACCTTGTTTTGACTTCCGTGTTCAGATCTTTGTACAGTGGGTTATTCCCTATAACATCCCTTCCGTTCCCCCCGAAAAAATCTACAGCATACAAGCGCCTATAGATTTCTTATCTGTGCTGTGAAGCTTTTTGGCATCATATGTAGAAACTAGAGATAATTCCTTTTTGGGGATTCTTCTGGATCAGGATAGTTTTCTCTCTTGTTATCCACTTTAGTAAGCTTGTTTCTTTCAGGCATTTATTTAGTTGCAGAGCCAATCTCGTGGATGGACAGGAATTTTTAAAATCAGAATCTATATATGCTATCATAGACGGATATTTTCAATTTTTTTTATTTTTTGAATGTTGTTCTTAGTGAGTTTAGGTGTATATCCCCCTTTGAGCCTTATTCAATTCTTGCAATTCTTTTTTAAAAATTATCTATATTTTCAGCATTTCTGTTCTTTCTATTGCCATATTTTATTCCCAAATTGTTTTGTTTAAATTACTTGATTCTATCCTCGAATCTTTTGAGTTTCCTTTCTTTCGCCAATATATTTTGATTTATTTCTTTCATTTATATCATTATACTTCTCAGCTGTTGTCTTTTTTTTGCTTTTTCATTCCATTGTGTTTTTATGTATTTTTGCCTCCTTGGTTCTTTCGTTTGTTTTCGCAGTTTCTTAATTTGTCCTTCATTTCCCATTCAAGTTTTCTCTTTCAGTTTAGGTTCATTGTGAGGATGTCAATTTTATTATCGACTAGTTTTGCTTCGGCGTTGATGTTGAAGTCTGTTTGGATGATTTCAATAAGTTATTTACTTTTCAGTTTCTACTTTGACCTTTTTTTCCAGTCTTCATTCCTTCGTGTTAATAGAGCCTTCTTTAATCATGGTTTTTAAAATCAACTCTACATCGTCTCTTTCTTCTAATGTTGTGGTGATGAGTTCTGTAATCGTCTAGTTTTAATATTTTGTGTTTCAGTTCGTTTAGAGGACTCAAGCATATTCTTCTCAAATTACTTTTCCACATATTTCAAATATTTCGAGGTCAGAAAACCAGCCTTTCTTTTTTATCATTCTAACTTAGTCATCAACTCTTTGTCTTGTATTAAATTTAGCGGATTCTGGCTAAATTTTGATAATATTTTTTTATAATCCCTTTCTGGAGGATTGTTTTTAAGATAAGATTGGATTATATTTTTGTTGTTTACTCTTGTCCATTTTTTCTTTACTCCCTCTCAGATGTATTGTTACTTTGGTCTTTGTTAGTGTAACTAAAATTAGAATAACAAACATTCGTAGGATGCCGATTGGGTACTACATGTTAGCTATCGTGGGAGCACCAGCCAATCATGACACTCAGATCTGTCATCAAAGTCTCACGTTGATTTGTATTAGTCATTTTTTATGAGTTGTATATTGTGGCCACACCAGACCAAGGGGTTAATTATTATCTGTATTCCTGTCATACGTGTGACATAATATTCTTCCAAGAAAGGATTACCTTCAGAAAGCCATAAAAATACGCCTTTAAAATATCCAAGTTTTGACGTAGTAAAAGTCAACTGATCTCTTTTAATTTGGGTTTGTGAGTTTTAATCTTAATTCCTTATGAATGTTTCTATTTTTTTTCTTGCATTAGGTTATTTTTGTGACCAATATTTAGACCCTTGCACAAAGTTATTTTATGATTAGCTTACACCCTCCATTATATGAAACTTTGGTAACTATTGATCTCTTTACTTTCACCACAGAAAAGATTTTACTTATCTATATTTAAAATCATTAATTAATGACATTTACAAAAATGTTCGGCCCCATGATTTTGGAAGGAGGCTTTCCTTTTTTCTTTCCTTTCTTTCCTAATAAGGGTAACATTTCTGTTTTCGAGTTTTTCTTGTTTTTCTGTTTCTCCTTGTGTTGATAAGGATGTTATTGGTCGCAGTAATTAATACTTCTTGCGCAGTTGGCTGGGGCTATAGAATACACCGACTGCATCACTGTAAGACCCCTCTCAACGTGTGTCCTGGATATGACACTAAACAATCTGATCGTGAGGTTCCAGTAATGCTGGAGCTTTGGGAAATGCAGGATACTCCTTCATTGCTATCGCTCCCAGGTCCACTCTGGCCCGGAGTGGTAGCACCTGACAGGGACCTATCTATGAATCAAATAGAACTAAACAGCGCCCTAATGCTAAACTGATTGATCGAAATAGAACTGTTTTGACATTTATCTGTGTGTAAACAAAAACTATACTCATACTAAACAAAATCGTTTGAATTAGAACTGTTTGACCAAACTGAATAGCTTGAAATAGAAATGTTTTTGACAATTAAACAGTGTACATATGCTAAATTGAATTGTTTGAAGCAGAACTGTTTATATGTATAAAAATGTATTTGGCATTAAATAACCTACAAAGGTTGATATATCATAAAATCCAAACAAACAAACAAACAAACAAACATAATTGGTCTTTCTTTGCTCTTTTAAATGTAGTCTTCGATTCCTCGTATGGATGCATTAACGCGATCTTCAATGCTGGCTCCTTCTTTTCTTGACATGTATAGTTTGTCTATGTCATCTCAAGGATGTACATAATCATCAACTTCTTTGTCTTTTAGTTTATTTGTCTTTGTTCTTCCCTTGTCAATTTTTAAAATGGTTCCGAGTATCTTACGAGAGGTACTGCTAAAGTGTTTATCCGTTTGATTAGATTTCTGCTGCAGTGCTTAGTTTCAAGAAGTCTCTCGTTCGTCTGAGGTACACTTCTTCTTCTTCTTCTTCTTCTTCTTCTTCTTCTTCTTCTTCTTCTTCTTCTTATTATTATTATTATTATTATTATTATTATTATTATTATTTGTTATGCCACCTTGAGTATCTCCACTTTTTACTATCTTCTCACACCAATCTTTAAAAGAAATAAATCTTTCTACAGAACACATACAATCTTAGTACAACGTCTACATATTGATCAAATTCTGTTAGATATTTCATCTAACGGTACCCAAAAATGTCCTCTATATTTTTCTAGGTATTATTTCTGAATTCATCCAATTCAATCTAAAAATTTTCTATGCAATTACTGTTTTGATCTGATTAGGCAATTTGTTCTAAAAATATATTACTCTATTAGCAAAAAATCCAATTGGTTAGCATACTTATTGAAATCTGTCAGACAGCAATTTTCCAGTTCGAGGAGAAATATCGAAAAAATGTCTATCGTAATTAGAAATTCCATGAATTATTTTGAAAGTTTCAATTAGGTCATCTCTCATTCTTCTTTCTAGTAAAGTAGTTAATCCTGATTTCTCCAATCTCTCTCGATAATTATAATCATTTTCTTTTTTTTATTATTTTGTCACGCTTTTTATATGCCCTCCAATCCAATATTATATTCCAATTTTCATGTTTCGACACTGGAACCCAGGCTGGAGTACACTATTCTATATAGGATTTTATTTGGCTTTTAAATACCTTTAAAATTTGACTCACTTGAAATGATATTTCAAATCATCCATCCAGCCAATCATTTCATTTGTCCTCAATGCAAGAGACGAAATATTCAACGAAGCCAACCCCGAGATTTAACATTAATGTTTTTTTTATTCAATTTGTACTACTCGACATTTTTCTATTTTGAATTTATATTTCCAAATATCTTCTTAAATATAATATTTTTTTTTTATCAATCTGTGTAGTTTCTTTTGATAATAGTATGACAAGTAGTTTAACATCACCAGATAATAGTTCTATATCTGATTTTATATCATGAGGTAAATCCTTTATGAATTTCAAAAACAACAAAGGTTCTAATACTTAGCCCTGAATAACATCAGAGGCCATATATTGTTATTTAGAATAATTGTTACCAATTTTTATTTTCCTAGTTCTAGTTGTCAAAAAAATATCTTATAATTTTTACTATTTTTCCCCAGAAATATCCAAGTTTTTATTTTCACTTATAAAAAATGAGAGACCGTATCAAATGCCTTGCTTAAATTCATATATATAATATCCGCTTTATCCCCTCAATTATTTATGATATGAATGCTTTTCAAAATATTACATTATTTTGATTTATCATCGACGAAACCATGTCGATTACAATTTATATCTCTCCCTACAAAATTATATACGTTTTCTAATCAATTTTTAAAAACTTAATGGAACAGTATTGTCTACCTTTTCTTATATATATATATATATATATATATATATATATATATATATATATATATATATATATTCGAATTAAAGTATCGAGAAAGTAACTGAGTATATACAGTACTTTTTGTAATAGCCTTAATATTTATTATGTGCAAATGCAACATCACAAGATGATTTCGACTATAAAACATTGAACAAACAGCTGTGGGATGTAATATGATTTTTGCATACTTAGAGTAAAAATTCAACTGAAATTTACGATGGACTTGTTGCTGTGAATAGGAAACATGTAATAAGCTCGTAGTAGGAATTAAGTTGGTATAGCGATTTCACAGAAGAGAGTATGCATTTACTGGAATTGCATTTTGCAGGACGTTCTTGTTCACGTACGAAAAAGAACATTATGCACGTAGAAGCGTTGTTGAAATTATCTACGATACGTTGGGATATCGGGATGCATCATGTCGTTAAGTCCAAAAATAATAGATTAAAGAACAAAGATTTCACTGCATGGAGATTTCCTTTCAACTTCAAGAACTGTATAGAGGAGCTGTGAAGAAACATCCTTGAACACATGATCAAAAGGTTGTGCACATCCCATTAACCCAGAGACAAAGGTTGATTCCGCGACACAAAAGCATCCATCGTCACTGGACCTATATCCCCTTAGAGTCTTATTAGTGGGGGTTACAATACGTCAACTACTACTCATGCAGAGGGGTAAGCCCTTCCCCCTACAAAAGATGTATGCTGATATGACTCTATCCTGCAATCAATGCTGAGGCTGGAGTTCTCGGGCTCTGGAGAGTTTAGAGTACTCCATTATTGTTATTACTCTAGGATCCACTCTGACACTGTAGTACCAGGTAAGATCCAATCTATGGATCAAAGAGATCCGTCTAAAATCATTCGTATTAGATAGGAATACTTGATACCGTATAAATGGGTGCAAATTATTTGTATTAAGAATTGTTACTTGAAGCTGTAATTACTTACTAAGGATTATTAATATTAGTTACTTGAAACAATAAACCTCTTTGTAAACAAACGTTTAGTACTTGATAGGAATAGTTACTCTAAATCATATAACTGTGTATAGGAATACTTGATATCGTATAACTGTCGGCAAATCATTAGCATCTGACAGAAATACTTGATATCATATAACAGTGTGCAAATTATTTGTGTCAAGAATAGTTACTTGAAGCTATGATTATCTATTAAGGATTACTATTATAAGTTACTTTAAACCATATAATTATGTATAAATTATTAGTGTAGGAAAACTTGATAGCATATTATAGTCTGCAAATAAATGACAAATAAAAAAGATATAATGAACATGGAAAATATTATTATGATTACAATCAAATATATGAAACAAATTTTGGCATTAGATAACCCATTAAGTGTTTGTGTGGCCTTAAAGAAATAAACCAAACTAAGCCAAGTTAATGTAAGGCAAACCAATTTTTGACGTCAATGATTTTTGTCAAGTCGTTTTTCTCTGTTGAAGTTTTTTTCTTTTTCTTTCTTTTCCTTTCAATTATTATAATCTGTTCATTTATGTATTTGTCATTCATTTCTTAGTCATTATTATTTAAACTTATCAAGTTATCATTTTTTATTTCTAAGTTTTTTTTAATGTATTTGTTATCCCTTTATTATGTCATCATTATTCATAGTTATTGAGGTATTTCGTAATGCTTAAAAACATATGACTGTGTGCAAACAAATATGTGATTTAAAAATAGTATTACGATGTAAAGTTGAAAAATATCAATAGTTATGGTTATAATGAAATATAAATATTCAATATTTCATATAAATATGAAATATTCAGCCCACCGGAGGGGCTTAGAATACGCTAACTGTATCCCCTGCAGAGGAGCAAGAGCCCCACCCCACTCGCAAAAAAGGGTGTCCTGCGTATGGCACTAAACTGCATCTAATTTTGGGGCTCCAATTCTAGATATTTGAGGAATGAAGATTACTCCTCTATTGCTATTACTCCCAGGTCCACTTGGATTTAAAGTGGTAATACCTGTTAGAGTTCAAGCTATGGGTCAAATAGATCTGTTTAAAAAGTATTCGTATTCGATTAGACAGTATGCAAACCCCCGCCAAAAAACAAAAAACAAAACAACAACAACAACAACAAAAAGACAAAAAACAACAACAAAAAATAAACAAAAAACAAACAAACAAAAAATCCACAAACCAAAAAACAAAACGAAACAAACTAAAAAATAAAAACAACAACAAAAACAAAACAAAAAGCCACTACACAAAAAATGTAAAAATGAAGACTTGACATGTCGTAAAAGTCAATCAATGAAATTTTATCATAAAATACCCCCAGTGAGTTGACAGGGAAAATCAATTAAATTTTGCTATTAAGTAACCATAAAGAGTTGATATCCCTTTAAACAAATGCACCAACCAAACCTTTATATTTATCTATTGTTTGTTCGTACCTATCTATTTATCTATCTGTTTCTTCCCCAAAAAAATTCCACTCAAATGACGCTATTAATACAGAATTGCAAAGGTGTTCCTAGTTTTAATGTTGAGCGCATGCGTACGTGTCGTCACAACAAAGATGTCTGTCACCATAAAAGAATGAACATAGTTGTGAGGTGTAATAAACTATATTGAATGCTTGAATGTAAATTTCAAAATACAAAAACCGAATTATTTATCGTTTTTTCCTGGTACTGTGCTCAATATTAAAAGAGAGAGCCATTCAGGTATTCCAAAACCTTAAAATCTCGATATAAAACAGTCGATGAAAACGAATTAAAACATTTAATGCACAAACGCTTTCTTCACATTAACGCAAAGAAAGTGCTTGTGTTAGGAATTCTCTTATAATTCGTTTTTATTGACTGTTTTTAGAGAATTTTCGGGGTTTATGCGTATATATATATCCCATGGTACGTGAAAATTTTAGAATAGCTAAAAGTAGAGCATACATTGTAAATTCTAAATCAAGGTAGTTGATGACAGAGGTAAGGATTTATTTCTTTTTATTGCTTGTTTGTTACAGTGTTTCTCTGACGAGAGGTGACCGAAAAAAGATCCTTTTTTAAAACTAACTAGGGATACTCTAATTCGAATATATATATATATATATATATATATATGAACAAATCGTTTCCGAAACGAGTAAATATGTTCTCAATGTTTTTCGGGCTGAGTTGGTTTAAACCCTAAAATTCTGATATTACAAAGCTACAGAACTAATCTCTTAACTCAGAATTTCACGATCAGATGGAAAATCTCTCTTTCTCACTCCCTCTCTCTCTATATGGACTATAATTAACAAGTTAACCATATGGTTGTAACCCTATGGAGATTTCCCTGATAAAATTCATTTAAGTGTTTTGGATTTTTAAAAACATAATTGAAAATTAGGAATTCATTTACTTGTTTAATCCCCCAAAACAAACTGAGACACATCCTCTGCTTTTAAAATAGATACATCAGAAGAACCCATCCAATATTCTGGACATTGCTATTTTTGGTGATCTTACCCTTCTGTTGGTGATACAGTCAGCGTGTTCTAAGCCCCGTCGACAGAGCGGATGTATGTGTGTGTGTGTGTGTGTGTGTGTGTGTGTGTATGTTTGTGTACGCGTACGCGCGTTCTCGTTATGCTAATCTTATGCTATTTCTTAATGTTGATTGTCATTTCATGTGTTTTTGCTATCTCGAATTTCTGTCTCCTATTCAAGCACAAAAATCGTTATTGGAACTAAGAACTCACAAAGACCTTTTAACAGTTTTTCAGTAACTCACTTCAGAGGCGTCAATTTTCTCATCAACCTTTATTTTAACCTGCCTGCTTACTCGCAGCTAATGACATATTTGTCATTGCCCCATCAAAGAGCCGTAGTTTTTCCTACAGTAATGAAGCAAAATTCTTTTTTATGCGGTTTCTTTCAGTTCTTTTTTTTTTGTAAATTTATGTTGAGAGGGGGACAATTTTATGTATTATATCGCTGTCCATGGCATTTATTAACCAAAAGATCAACCCGAAATGGGTGGTCGTTTGAAAGTGTTTTTCGTTCTGCATGTAACTTGTTTTCCATGTTTAAAAATATGTTTTAAACCCGCCATCAGCGGATATTAACCTCGATATCGAGTGACATTTTATTTATAGAATGCATTTTATCATTACCATCATCATCATTAAAGCCTGCTGACAGCAAGGATTCCTTTTATTCTCTCTCGCCATCCACCCATAAAGACCGTAGTGATTGCTCTTAGTAAGTCTTCTTGACGGCACCTAGAGCAGCTCAGCCAACACTGGAGTGTCCATGTGGAGGAGTCCATAGGAGAACGTCGTTTATGATTTCGTTCTAAATTCTCGAGCACGTCTTGCTCGTTTTTTTAGATGATTTCTTGGATGGGAAATAAATGACCGCGCAGCTGTTGGGGGCTGCTTCCAGGATTTTTTTCAAAACTGCATGCATCATCTTTGTGAAGTTCCCATCGAGCTTTTTTCCCAGGTGTTTCTTTGAAGTCCAAGTGTTATAACCATACAGTAGTACTGACACAGCTATAACATGGAAGAATCCCCATTTTATTCTATAAGAGAGATCATAATCTTTCACTTGTAGTCATTCTTTTAATCTCATTTTTTGTGTATGATAAAATCATTTGTTTATACACAGTTATAAGGTATCAAATATTCCAACTAATAAGAAATTTGCACCCAGTTGCATGGCTTAAAAATTCCTGTTTAAGACTAATAACACTGGTTTACTAAAATAAATTTCTGGTCTGAGGCAAGAATGGGGATATGTGTTTTTTGTTAATTTGGGTGTGCTGAATTCAAATTTATAAATAGTTTTGCTCTATCACCTCTAGTTTTCTGGCTTTTAAATAGTATCATTTTAGTATAAACAGAGAATATATGTGCATATTTCAAGAGTTGCAGCAGCTTATAACAGATAAAACAGGATAGATAAAGAACACTGATTGAATCAATATACTTGGATGACACAATTACACAATTCATAGTAGCACAGACAGTGAAAAATGTGTTTTCTTAGAAGATCTGGTGTATTTTGCATCCGGGATGTCACGCAAGAGCATCCAACAGAAGTATCCCATCATGCCGGGGTTCCATTTGCCTTGATAGTTGCTCTCCATCTTCGTAATGTCTAAGTGGAATCTTTCTCCATGCTCATCACTCACTGCTCCAAGGTTTGGCGGGAAGAAGTTGAGGTGGGAATGGAGAAAATGAATCTTGAGTGACATTCGGCACCCCTTATCCTCGTAAGACTTTAGCAACTTCTCAATACAGGCTTGGTAATCTGGTACGCGTATGTTACCAAGGAAGCCACTACAGACTGACTTGAATACTTCCCATGCTCTCAGTTCCTGAAAAAGTTAAATGATTTCAAGTATTTTTATCTAATAATGTGCATACAGTTATATAGTTTTAATTAATATCCAAATCTAATAATTTTCAAATAGATCTGCAACATTGGTGGGAGCTTAACAGGTATTACCCCTTTGGGTCAGAGTAGATCTGGGAATAATGGTAATAAAGGGGTATTCCACAATCCCCAGAGCTCATGAACTGGAACCTCACCACCAGTTGCAGTTTACTATCATCGCTTGGTCCTCTTTTTTTGTACAAAATACATTCAATGTACAAAAAATCTAGAAGAAAAACTGTGAATATCCCTACAAAGGAAAAAAAATAGAAATATTTTAGTATTTAAATTTTCCATTCGGATGAGATGCAAGGAGTGAGAGAAAAGATAAATATTCTCTCTAATTGAAACGATCAACTTGACTATCGATTTTGAAAAAAAATTTGTTTTAACTTATTAACCAACATAATACTAATATCTTATTTAACAGCAATATTCTAAAATATAGAAACGGAATTCTAGTGAAAATCGGGGGTGTCCTCGTGGTGTAATGGTTAAAGCGATGGACTGCGGAATCGTAGTAAGCGAGTTCGTACTCCAGTCGCGCTATTACATTCACTTTCGGACAAATACCCTTGGGAAAAGTATGAACCCCCTTATCCTCCAGCTATGGGTTAAATAGTACTACTACTGTTCTTCTAGGAGAATGGCTTTGGCATTAAATAACCTACAAAGGTTGATATGCCATTAAATAAAGAAACCAAACCAGTGAGAATTTGAGAAGTCTGACCAAAAAAGGAAGAGATCATTTAAGCCTCCAAATGTCTGACCGGAAAATGATAGAATTGGACTTTAACTAAGTTACTAATTTAGAGTTTGAAATGTAAAAGCGTGAGTATTGTGTTTTTATTTTTTTGTGGAAGAGTACCACATTACCCTGGTGGCTGAAGAACTGGTAATAAATAATCTCTGGTTGTTACAACCACCATATAACAACCCATGAAATATGATTATAATTATTTGCGATTATATCATGCTAGTTTTAACTGTGGTTTTTCGCTGAAATCTGAGTGATAGCGAGTCTCTTTAAGTCTCCAGGACTCTTTTAAGTGTTCTAATTGATGATAACAGTGCTGTAGTCTGGATGATCATGATTCTACTTCTGATCTCCAGTTTTCTCAATCAAAGTTCCAAGACTTTGGGGATCATTCGCAGGGCACACTGACATATCAAATAGAATATATATTTTTCTTTTATAGTCCTAAAACATTATATCTAACCAACTGCTTTTATTGATTATTTTACTCTTTTGATAGCTTTTCACACCAGCGTAAACCGATGGTTTTCCACTGGAGTCTGAGAGACAGCAAGTCTCTTCAAGTCTCCAAGGATTCTTCTTAGTATTCTGGTCGATCTCAACAATGCTGTAGTTTGGATAGTCTCCACTCATCCTCTTAATTTCAAGTCCTCCAGTCCCTGTACCAATCCTTTGTTGGCTATACCGAGTGCACCTATTACAATTGGTATCACCGTCACTTTCATGTTCCATAGATTTTTCAGTTCTCTAGCAAGGTCTAGACAGTTTTACCCTGTGGTCAGCAGGTTCTTTGTTTTTGTTGACTATCACTAGGTCTGGTCGTCGGGCCGAGATTAAATGATCCGTTTGTATATCAAAATCCCAGAGAATTTATTATTATTATTATTATTATTATTATTATTATTATTATTATTATTATTATTATTATCTCAGAGTGATTTTCACACCAGAGTTAGCTGTTGGACTTTCACTGGAGTTTGAGAGACAGCAAGTCTCCTCAGGTCTCGAGGATTTTTGTGAGTATCCTAGCCGATCTTTGCAATGCTGTTGTCTGGATGGTCTTAATTCTTCCTCGGAGTTCCAGGTAATCTAGTTCTTCCCTAGCCTTCATAGATCGTTCCAAGCCTTCTTAGACCGTTTCAAGCACACCGACCACAAATAATGCACTGTCCTTCTCATATTCTAAATTTTTTTTTCAGATCACTGGTGATTTCCAAGTCTTAATTTCTCTTCACGTTTTCTTTTATTTTTACTCTGTGGTCCGTCGGAACAGCAAAATCCATTAGACAAGTTTTTTTTCTTGTTAACCAACACTAGGTGATTAATCGTTTCATCATTTTTTTCACATTGCGTATACTTCTTATTTTCTGGCTCGTGTGGTTACTCAAGTCGTCGTTCGTGAACCTGAAAAAAGAAGAACAGCCAACATTCGCAGGATACACCCGAGTCTGCCAAGTTGGCTATCAGGGTTGCACCTGCCGATCATGACACCCAGAACTGATGTCTGGGTTCCAGGTTGCGTTATGTTTGATTTGTCATTCTTATCATGGATAGTATTTTGTGGCTATACCAGACCCAGGTTTTCTATAAAATCTGTGCACTTGACACAGATATGACAAAGTACCACTCTCTAAGTAAGAGAACTCATGAGCGGGTCACAAAAAAGTGTTTCGCTGCTTTTCCTCATCAATTGACGCTACCTTTATCAATAGGTTACCATAGTTTCCTGATTGAATTATTTGACCCTGGGCGTTGAACTATGAAGTTTTTCCGCCCAGTATCTGGTGAGTATATTGGTTCGCCGTGGACCCAATTTTGGATTCATACACCATACTTCACATCCACTATTTTGCTTCCCATGGCTTCTAGTGATATGTATTAATTGATTTTTTTCTTTTTAGATTTGTCAAGTTTTAACAAAGTAAAAATCCAGTTATTCACAATTATTTTCCCTATTTGTCAAACCAAGAGAAATTTACCTCTTCCATATCTGATTGATTGGTTTGGTTTGGTTTCTTTGTTTAATAGCATATCAACCCTTGTAGCTTATTCCATGCCAAATCCATCCTTCGAGAAAAGCAGTAGTGGTACTATTTAACCCATAGCGGAGAGGATAGGTGGTTCATTCCTTTCCCAAGGTTATTTGTCCGAAAATGAACTTAATAGCGCGATTGGAGTTCGAACTCGCTTATTACAATTCCGCTGTCCATCGCTTTAACCATAACACCACGAGGACACCTCCATATCTATTTGAGATTATTGGTTTTAACAGGAACATTAATAGTATTTGCTTTTATATATCAAAGCAACCAAAACCTTAAAGACGAGGAAAATGAAAGTAACAAAAATAAAAACACAACTTTAGTTCCAAATAGTTAAAGCAGACATATTTCGAAGTCAATACGTACATTTTGTCGGGTTTTCTTGGAAATAGTACAGCGTAGTGTTTTTCTTTTTCTTTTTTTTTGTCTCTCATCTGTTTAGTCTTTGCTTCTGATTCGGACGGTTGAAGCCTCTTACAATTTATTCTGAATTTTTTGCCTAATGTGTAGAGTGTTCGCCAATGGTCCGGGAGACCGGGTTCAATCCCAGGTCACGTCACACAAAAGACTTTAAAAATGGTACTTGATACCTCCTTGAAAAGGGAGCCTTCTGGTCGCCCTTGACTACGGTCACCAACTTTACTTACTTACTTACTGTTCTGAATTTTGGTCACCTGATGACAAACACATTTTTTCCCCTTTTTTCTTTCCAATCTTTATATACGGCTTCTCTGCTAAATTAACAGTATTTATCCCATTTTTCTAAACAGTAAAGACTTAAAGACGACGAAAATGCAAATAACAGAAATAAAAACACGACTTTAAGTCCAAATAGTTTAAAGCAAAGATAAATTTTGAAGTCAGTATATACAATTCGTTGGTTTTTCTTGGAAATGGTACAGAGTGGTGTTTTTTTTGTGTTTTTTTTTTTGCTTTTTTCTCCCTTCTTCTTAGTCTTCACTTCTGACTCGGTATTTGTTTTGTATTCAACCATACCAAAGTGTGGCACAAGGCATTTTTAATGTGGGACCCGGACACAGGGCACTTGTCCAGACACGCCTGGTGGCTCTAAAAATGCCTTGGGCCCCGTCAGCATTTCTCTAAAAACGGGTGCCCGGTGATAAACCGAGCCCGGCCGAAGCTACTGAGAGCCTGGGTTGGACGGCTCCCCGAAGCCTAAGGAATGTCGGTTTTAGTGATGTGTTGACATGTTGTTAAAATGAATGAATGAATCAGTTACCCTGAAATGCAGCAGCGTTCGCCTAGTCATTACCTCTGGTATTGCTACGATTTCATGACGGACAAAATCTTTCAGTTGATCAGTTGACTGCAGTCTATGTTTAAAGACTTGAGGTATGCGCAGAAAAAGTAAACAGGGTGTATTTGGTGAACCAGGTGGCCATGGGATGTCACCACGTTGTGAGAGGAGTTTAATCACAAACGCACGATATTTACCATACAATTACCATGTTATAATGGTAACTGAAATGGCATGGCTGCTACTGCTGCTTTTTAAATACATTATACGTACCACCTGTTCGCAGCTACTAGCAACTGTGCGGTGGCAATTTTAAATCTGGGTAGTCATTCTGCCGAACTCACAGCGAATTCAGTATCAGGCTACAGATTTACTAATCCACTCTCATATTCCCGAGTCTCAACCAGGAAATGTCAAAGAAACCTGTCAAGTAAGTAATACAATGACGAGGAAAACAATCGCAAAGCCTTTGACCTGGCAATGTTGAATAAATGACGGGTTTTAAAAACTACATGGGTTCAGAGAGAGAGAGAGAGAGAGAGAGAGAGAGAGAGAGAGAGAGGGGGGGGGACAGACTGACAAGCCATAGTTAGAGTGGGATAGGAGATAGATCATTATTGAGTAAGATAGATAGATAGATAAAGGCAGACAGACGAGCAATAGTGAAAGTAGGAAAGGAGAAAGAGAGATACATAGAGAAATTGAGATAGATAGATAAATTGATAGATATATAGGTAGAGAGAGAGAGAGAGAGAGAGAGAGAGAGAGAGAGAAAGAAAGAAAAAGCAAAAGTAACATTGACGGATAGTTTTGTTTTTAAGCGAAGTTCTTACTATACGTTTATGTGCAAAATCATAGGAGGTGTGATGAAAATAATTTTGTGAATATATATATATATATATATATATATATATATATATATATATATATTTAAAATTTTGAAATTAAAAACTAAATTAACAGATTAAAGGATGATGTTCGTAGAGCTGAGTAATTTATTTAATGAAGTGATGATATTTCCATATCAAGAAAGCTGTCAGGATGAGGCTGTACAAATTCTCAATACTTTTTCGACGAATCACATGATTGTGCAAGCGCAACACGTTTCTACGTTTTCTTCTTTCGGAAACTGAAAATTCATCTCAAGGAAAAGATTTGAAGATTGGAAAGTGTAAAGTGCATTGAAGAAAATACAAGATCATATAAAAAGAAAAAGTGCTTCGACGAGTGGAAAACTCTCTGAAATAAGTGTATTCAATGTCAGAGAGACGATTTTGAAGGAAACGTTTCATTCATTGTTCATTTTTGTCATTTTCTTCTCGATACTTGATATTACAATTTTCTTTAACCTGTTATCACTTTTCGGTTTTGTACTGGCATAACACCATCTTTTTCGCCTTATTCTCCTCAGCCCAGTCGGTTGGGGCTGTAGAATACACCGCCTACATCTCTGAAGAGTGGTAAGACTCCCTTAACGAGTGTCCTAAATATGACATCAAACAATTTGATGGTGTGGCTCCAGTAAGGCTGAATGCATAGGACCTCGTCATTGTAATCGCTCCCAGGTCCACTCTGGCCTGGAGTGGTAGCACTTGAAAGGGTCCTATCTATGAGTCGAATAGGACTGTTTGACATTCAAATCAAGTGCAAATAAATGACTTACTCTAAACTGAATTGTTTGAAATAGAACTGTTTGATCATTTAACTGTGTAAACAAGAGACTGATTTTTGAATTTTTGTTGATGCATAACAATACAATCATTTAACTTTTTTGATTTAAGCTGAATTGAATTGTTTGAAATAGAACTGTTTGTACATTTAACTGTGTGTATCAACAAAATGTGTTTACAAATCATATTTCTAATATATATGTAAAAATCAGAATTTGGCATTAAATAACCAACAATGGTTGATATGCCATAAAACCAAACCAAACCAAACCGAACCAAACCAATCCTTTTCCTCAATTTTGGCCATGTGACATTGCTAGCTTAGGAGATACCAAATTAAAATAGATGTCATGATGACATTTTTGAGAAAAAGAAAGTGTTATCTCCACTGTGAAGAGTGGCGCAACACGATCTTCCTACTTCGTAATGATCAGTATGTAAGTAGGTGTAGTTTTAAATATACAATCCCAGTAATTTTTTTATTCTGCTTCAATCTAGTTATTTATGTATCTTCAGTTGATGTTGATAGAAATATTAGACCCGTGTGCACGAGATAACAAGAAAGGAAGAGAAAAAGAGAGAGATAGACAGATTGAAACATAGAGACAGAGACAGAGAAAGTGTATGTGTGTGTGTGTGTGTGTGTGTGTGTGTGTGAGTGAGAAAGAGAGAGATATAGATATATGGAAAGAAAGAAAGAAAGAAGAGTGAGAGAAAAAGAAAGCGTGAAAGAAAGAAAGAAAGAAAGAGATACAGACATTCAGAGAGAGAGAGAGAGAGAGAGAGAGAGAGAGAGAGAGAGAGAGAGAGAGAGTTTGTGAATGAAAGCAAGAGAAAGAAAGAAAGAAAGAATGAAAGAAAAAAGAGTGCGAGAGAAAGAGAGAGATAGAGAGATTGAGAGAGAGTGAGAGAGAAAGAGGGAGTGTGTGTGTGTGTGTGTGAGAGAGAGAGAGAGAGAGAAAGAAAAAGGACAAGCCAATGTGAAATATATATATATATATATAGAGAGAGAGGGGGGGGCGGAAAGAGGGATGAGTCAAATGACATGTGCCAATGAAAAAGAAGTTTTTCGTTGCGTTGAAGAAATTGAGATGCACGAAGTTTGAGAAAAGGATATCATGTTGTAGGAAACTTAGTTCTTGCACATTTGAAATATATCATTATTCGCCTGCTCACCGTTTGACGTGTGCGCAGTCGCAAACATACCCTACAACTTACATCCATGAGAACGCATACGTGCAAATTGCACCCACGTGCTTAAATGGCCGTGCACACGTAAAAAGCGCATGCGAACCCATGTTCGGATACAGATGCGCTCTATATATATCCACTGAAAAAACTGGAAATGCTTATTTGAATATGAGGCGTGGTAAAAAAAAAAGAAGATAGTGAGACAAAACATATCTCTGAATGTTCCCGAACAGTTTAGCCCCACTCCCAGAATATTCAACTCTTTGTTAGTTTTTCTCACAAACTCAGAGTTGGCTTTTTATCAAAGTTTGCTTGATAGCAAATCTCATCAGAGATCCAGGACTCGATTTCAACAGTGCTGTGGTCTAGATGGTCTCATTTCTTTCTCCAATCTCCAGTTTATCCAAAATCTTTTCCAAGTTCAAGAGGACTATTCCAACGTCACCTCCACGTTTCATATTTTTTAGTTCTCTAGCAACGTCTAGGTATTTGTTCAGTTTTTCCTCTTATTTTATTTTTACTCCGTATTTTCCTGTATCGGCAAAATCCTCTCAATAAGTTCTTTTTCGTTAATTAGAACTTAATCTGGTCGATAATGAGTGATCTGTTTTTATCTCAAAGTCCCAGAGAATTTTCCGTGTCTTATTTTCTCGGACATATTCTGGCTTGTCCATATATCATTTGTCAGTATGGTCAAACTTTAGTCTCTTGCACAATCGCCGGTTGATTACCTTTCTCACCAGTCTTGCCTACTCTTGTATTCCTTTTGTAGCCGTTTGAAGCAGGATACATAGCATAACCGATATAGGTGTTTGGTTAAAGAACTTCGATGTAAAATCATCTGCAGGTTGCTGGTTCAATCCTGACTACAGGTAAAAATAACAAAGAATACTTACTATAGCTTATACACTTGTATTCAGTTATTGTTAACGGAATGAGAATCTACCCTAGTGGATTAAATAAAGGGTTCGGTTCGAAGTTCTGTATAAGCTCCAGAGTACGACATGAAATCCTTGAAGAAGGCCGAAAGATGTATCCGCCGAAACGTTGTGAATATAACAAGAAAGATTAAGACAATTGTCTGAATACTCTAAATGATAAAAGAAAATACGTTGCTCAAAAGAATAGCCTGGAATATTCATTGAAATAGCCAAATTCTTCGAACGAATCTCTTGGATTAGGGAGGGTGTTTGAGGGTCTAGGACACCGGATTTTTCAACTTCACTTTGTAGAAATAGAAATCTGTTTGAAAGCGATCACTACTTCTTCAGTTTACGATGCTCAGCCAACCTAGCAACATCATCTGAATTTATCGTTGATTGAACCAAGTTACCATCACACAGTCGATAGGTGGGGTGGGGGGCTAGATTGACCATTTCATGAGCATTTCGATTGATCATTGCAAATTTCCTTCTTTTAAATGCCACATCAACCTTTGTAGGTTATTTAATGCCAAAGCTATCTTCGAAAAAGAAAGGCAGAGATACTATTTAATCCATATTTTGGGGGGATAAGAGTGTTCATGCCTTCCCCAAGGGTTTTAGTCCGAAAGTGAACGTAAAAGAGCGATTGTAGTTCGAACTTCGAGGCGGCAGTTCACCACTTTAGTCATTACGCCACGTGAGTCTCCTATTACGAATTCGTCGAAAAATGTAATAAACTATACAATGGACATATATTTCTTGTTCAAAATTTTACCAGAAAACCATCCATGATTTCGAAATGGCCATATGTTGGAAATAATCTAATATTCATTTTATTTTTGACACACGTAAAAGCCCCCCAATCTAAAAGCTTACTCTAAAGAGATAGCATATAGTTCCTTGTTTTTAGAATATATACATACATATTCTCCTGTCGGCTGGGGCTATAGGATACACCGACTGCATCTCTGCAGAGGGGTAATACTTACCCAACGTGTGTCTTGGATATGACATTAAACCATCCAATGCTAAGGCTCCAGTAATGTTGGAGCTTTGGGAAATGTGGAGTACTCCTTTATTACCATCGTTCTCAGGTCCACTCTGGCCCGGAGTGGTAGCACCTGAAAGGGTCCTATCTATAGGGCAAATAGAATTTTTTGACATTTAAGCTGTGTACTTTGACATTTAAACTGAGAGTAAACAAATGCCAAACTGAATTGCTTGAAATAGAAATGTTTAATCATTTAAATGTGTATAAACAAATGACTGATATTTAATTGAATTGCTTGTGATTCATAGTAATACTTAAAAGCATTTAACTGAGTGCAAACAAATTAATTGTAAATAGAATTATTCGTATGAGATGGAAATTAGTGAAACCATTTATCTGTGTGCAAAAGAAAAAAAAATGAGCTCAGACTCGTTTAAAAAAGTTATCTACAAAATGTTTAGAAATCCTATATATAATATATATGTATAAAAAGGACTTGGCATTAAATATATATATAGTATGTTCTACTTCGGCATTTTCATGATATATCCAGACATACCGAAAAATATCCCAAAGTAGATATTTTTGACGGGTGATACCTTAAAATATGGTTATAAAAATTAAAATTTTACTCAAATGGTCATAAAGATATTCAACCGATCAAGTAAAAAAATATCAACATTTCTGGAAACCGTGGGAGTATTTTGTCTTAAATTAACATATTTTATCTTAAATTAACATATTTTGTCTTAAATTAACATAAACCTGAACTAGAAAGCCATTTTAAAGTTTGCACCACGATTTCGATGATAAATTTGCCGCACAAATTTTGCTTTAAGATTTTCGATAAAGCTGTCAACTTTAAAACACCGTAACTTTTCCACAAAAAAAAAAAAAAAATGATCGAAAACGAATTTAAAAAAAGTGGGTTTCCCCCCAAATTCTAGACTAAGAATAAGCAGACGTTTTGTTATTCTAACAATCTTCAAAAATAGCGAATGTCCGACACAAAGCCACAGTGCATTAGTGAAAGTCTCGCTATAGAACATGTCCCAAATATGATTCATCGCCTTGGAACGGTGAAATCATTATTATAACTTACTTTGTGGCACACGGCCGTGAGTATGAGTCACTCAGTGACCATCAAACTCAATAGTAATGGTCAGCTTGTCTGGCTCACACAATTTTAGCACGTGAAACGCTTCTGATCTTGTAATAACTGGAATCTACAATAGTTTGTAGAAAACAAAAATAGTCTTAATTAACTGGGCTATAGACACATCTTTTCTATTTATATTTAATGTTAGACTTTCGAGACAAGAGAGAGAGAGAGAGAGAGAGAGAGAGAGAGAAAGAGAGAGAGAGAGGGGGGGTTTATTTATGGTATATCAACATTCGTGGGTTATTTAATCCCAAAGCCATCCTTGTGGAAGAACAGTAGTGCTACTATTTAACCCATAACTGGAGGATGGATATGTGTGTGTGTTTGTGTATGTGTGTGTGTGTGTGTGTGTGTGTGACAGACAGACAGACAGACAGACAGAGTAAATGAATAAGAACCGTAAAGATGATACCCGTCAAATATTACATCAATCTTCTTTCCCTCCCTTGGGTTTCTAGCTTTTTCTTTAACACGTATATACATTCACACATTCACATCACCTCCCCCACTTCTTCTCACTTCTGCTGCTGATACGCTCCTCCAGCCAATCAAATTCTACGTAAACTCGGTCACGTGATACCGTAAACAATATTTCTCTTCTTGTTCTCTTCCTCCCTCCGCCTTTCACCGAATTTTTAGATGTACTCTGTTTTATCTGTCTGGGGGTTAACCAAAAGAGGGTGGCTAAGGTTCGATGCTTAGCACCCATTTTTATTTATTTATTTATTTTATTTTTGGACGTGGGGTCACGAAATTTGATAATGTTGATTGCTGAATCTTTTCTTATTATTTTATTTTATTTTATTTAGTTCTTCGTTTTAATGGCTAAAACGGCTGTTGATGCATCTAAATCTGTTTATTTAGTCTGTCACATTGTTCTAATGGTTCGTGTCAACACCAAAAATATCACAGAGGGTTTATATACTGCGAACCAATTTCTTCTTTCCGTTCTATATTCAGTCCCTCCATTTTTCCTTCCTTCTTTATTTCCTTTGCTATCTTTCATTACCTTTCCTTCTTCGCTTTTAAACATTAAATTTTTAGGTATAACATATGACTTTATAACCCATCTGTACATTGGTCTCAGCTTGTTTTTATATACTTGGTTTGGCTGAAAAGTTCATTGGCTGAAATGTTCATCCTATGACGTCATATCTGCCGTTGATGACTTTTTTGATCAAGTATTGTTTGCTAATAATTATACCTTTTCAATTAACTATTCCTATTTAACATTAGTAACTTTGAGTAATTGTTCTTATATGATAAAAATTATTTGTACATTTTCAAGTGATTGAAATATCAATACTTTAAGGGCTAATCTATTAATGTACGAGGGTCGGCTGAAAAATTCATTGGCAGAAAAGTTCATACGATGACTTTTTTGACAAGTGGGATCCAAGCACTGCAACATTGATGGAAGAAGTAAGCGGACTGCAAAAGAAACTATATTGAAATATCAATGCTTTCAGGGCTAATGTACGAGGGTCGGCAAAAAATTAATTGGTTGAAAAGGTCATACAATGACATTTTTGACAAGTGGGGTCCAAGCACTGCAACATTGATGGAAGAAGTAAGCGGACTGCAAAAGAAACTATATTGAAATATCAATGCTTTCAGGGCTAATGTACGAGGGTCGGCAAAAAATTAATTGGCTGAAAAGGTCATACAATGACATTTTTGACAAGTGGGATCCAAGCACAGCAACATCAATGGAAGAAGTAAGTGGATCGCAAGGAGGACCAAGTGGAAAAATAAACCTAATTTGCCTATAATCCATGAGAGTATTTTGGTCAGACTGTGAACTTTTCAGTCAACCCTCGTATATCCCATTCG
Organism: Sepioteuthis lessoniana; assembly: GCA_963585895.1. Classification (NCBI taxonomy): domain Eukaryota; kingdom Metazoa; phylum Mollusca; class Cephalopoda; order Myopsida; family Loliginidae; genus Sepioteuthis; species Sepioteuthis lessoniana. The sequence continues at coordinate 52,768,798 of OY757931.1, read as the reverse complement.
GCCTTGTGCCAGCCAAAGTTAAACGAATTGTAGATATATAAGGTCACTTTCTACACTATTACTTCCCTTTGAAATCTTGTTAATTTCTCTCTTTTTCTCAAGTTTATTTATTTTATTTTACGCTGTTCCTTCTTACTAGACCATTATGCAACCCTTTTAAAACATTTCCGTTTTAACTCTGATCATTTCTCATGTGACTCGGCATTTTCACTTATTATTTGCTCCTATTTATTTTTTATTTAGTTTTCTTTTTCTTTCTTTCTTTCTTTCTTTCTTTCTTTCTTTCTAATAACTTTTCTTTCTTTTTTTAGTTTTTCTTTCTTTTTCTTTTCTTATTCTAGTTTCTCTTGCTTTTTCATTTCATTTCATTTTAGTCTTTCTTTCTTTCTTTCTTTCTTTCTTTCTTTCTTTCTTTCTTAGTTTTCTTTCTTTCTTTTTTAAAAATTATTTCTTTGTTTTTCGTCTTTTTCTTTTATCATTCTGTTTTATTCTGTTTTTCTTTGTTTTTCGGTTTTTATTTTTATTTTTTGTTTTAACTCTTCTTTTTTTCCTTTAGTTTTTCGTCTTTCTTTTTCTTCCTTCTATCTTTCCTTTCCTTTCCTTTCTTTTTGTTTTTCGAATACTTTTCTTTCTTCGCCAATTATCAGCACTCAATTTGTTTCCTTTTCACTGCAAATAATTCACCTCAGAACAACTCGTAACTTATCTAGCAATTTCCTTTGTCGGAAGTCATTTACATAATTCTTACTAGCCATCATTACTCCCCCCCCCCTCTGTATTCTTACCCTCACACGAGCATCTACGCACAAATAAATCTCATATGAAGTCACTGTAAAAGGATTAGTTGGCGACTCAGCACAATGTATGAAGGCACGATTTCTTGCAATTTACTTTAAAGTTTTGCTTTGTCTTGTACACAGGTCTCAGTTTTTTTTATGGTGGTTTCTATTTCTGAGTGGTTACTCATTTAACTAGTGATCAGACTCATCACTGCTTAACTTCAGTAATTATGTTGTTATTTACTAAACATTGCTCAGTCAAACACACAGGTCTCAGGATCTGATTTTATTAAGCGGCCACACATCTAAATATTGTTTCCTGGGTATGAAACTAAATTGCAATTGATGGTGAGGCTCCAGTCATTACCATTACTCCTAGGTTCTCTTAGATTCGGCATAAGACTGCAAGTCTGGGACACCTAGTGAGTACCGATATCACTATTCAGTCGTAATTGATCTGCAAGGCTAACTTCGTTGCGAATATAATATAACGAGGTGTTCATGATGAAAGCTAAATCTCTTGATTGCAAAGCACATATTTTATTTACCAATTTCTGTTTATCATACAAAAGAACGGTTTAATTGTACCTTGTTCTGATCAAACGGGAATGAAGGTTGAAATAAAAATATAGGCATGTATCTTTAACACCGAGGAAATTTTTTGGTTAATGAGTCGTTATGCGTCTTGAATGATAGGAAAGCCTTAAAAGGCAAACAAATTATTATTGCATAGGAATTGTCCTTAAAACCATATAATTATGCAAAAAGTATCAAGAATAGTCACTTAAAGTTATAGTTATTTACAAACGATTCAAATCATTATTAACTAGAAATTATATAATGGTTGAAAAGAGACTGACTTTTAAATTAAATAATCCAACAAGGATTGATTCGCGAAAATCCTCCAAAAACCAACCAACCAACCAACCAACCAACCTATTTAATAATAATTTGGTCATAGTTATACGGTTTCAAGTATTCTTTTCTAATACTAATAATTTTCTGATAGAGTTATTTGACCGATTGATGGAACCATGACAGGTAATTCCATAGCTGGTCAGAGTGGACCTTGGAGTAACAATTACAAAAAGGTGACCTCAAACTGCCTATAAATCCAGAACTAGAACCTCACCACCGGATATGGAGCCAAATCGGATACTAAACTTTGTTAAAAAGCTTTTCAAGAACTTGAAAAAAAAAAAACATTTTAAAAACATTTAAAATCAAAGAGTCGTCCCGAGCCTTTTATTATTTTAGAGGATTGTCAAGCATCAAACGGGATAAGTCTCGTGGTGAAGGGGCAAACATGCTGGACTGTAACATCGCAGTGAGTTCGATCACCAATCGCGCTATTACGTTCACTTTCGGACTAATACCCTTGGGAAAAGTGTTAAACTCCCTTTTCCACCTCCCATAGGTTAAATAGTATTACTACTGTTCTTCTACAAGGATAGCTTTCGTATTTAATGACCCATGTAGGTTGATATGTCATTAAAACAAAGAAACCGTAACTGAGGCATCTGCCGATCGATTTTTCCACAGTGAATCTAAAAAGAAAAGTCAAAGAGGTGAATGATAACAAATAATAATGATCATCATCATGGCATGCCTACAGTACAGGTTCCTTTGACTATCTCTCGCCATCTGTCCCTATAGGCAATTGCACTTGATAAACTCTCTAGGCGGGATCAAGTGTCTGCACAGAACTGATAAATATAAGTTTTTAGTCCTCAACTAAAAGTGGTGTGTCCATGTTTAGTAGTCTATAAGAGAATGTTCCTTATAAATTGATCTTTACTTCAGCAGCATTTCTTGCTCTAATAGTCTTTTCTGATGACTGTAGATAGTCTTCTTTTACAGTACGCGGGGATTTTCGAAGTGCCAGTTTTTTAAATGTTGCTTGTAAAATGTAATCTAAAGTGTAGACGAATGTGACATTGTTCAGACCTCGTTCTGATTACTCTTGCACTTACAATGAATAGTTGTATAGTACTTTGCCCTAGAAGAAAGCAGAGTTACAGCATGGTCAACTACGGTCTTCTATGTGATCTGCGCCAGGACTGTGCAGAGGTTCGGCGGCAGATCTAAAGTCAATAAATTTTTCATATTCCACTTCATTCAGATTTGCTGGACTTTGATGGAGGATTCACGCTATAAGCTTTGCTCTTATGTCAGAATCCTTATCACGGGTAAAGATCAATCAATATGCTTGTATCTATCAAGCAACAATTCGGACATCTGTTCCTCTCTTTCTCTCTCCCTCTCTGTTTGTCTACCTCACTCAATCTCGTAGTTTGTTAAAATCTATCTATCTATCAATCTATCTATCTATCTATCTATCTATCTTTTACGATAATGCTACAATAGAAATAACTTACTTCCCCAAATTTAGTTTTATTCAAATTATTTATTCGTCTCATTTAAAAAGAAAATTTCTTTCATCTAAAAAAAAAAATTCCTTTCGCAAACCCCTGTCATAGGTCTTGCAGATCACTGAGAGTCTGCGGAGCACACTTTGAGAGCCACTGATCTAAATTAATGTTAGAACGTTAGATAGATAGCTGGATGTCCAGAATATCTCCCTTTCTATTAATTTTAAATATATCTAAAAAGTATCTATGATCATAATACATCAACAACCCAGATAAGACTATTTTTCGGTTACTTGCTTCACCTTTTTCTCTTGAAATAATGTCTTCAATGAACTATTATTCGATCATCAGCTAAACTCTAGTCTTTCCCTCCTTTTAACCACTAACGTGTCGAGATGTCAACAGATTGGTAAAATAGCCAATTTGTAATTTTGGAACTTAACTGAAATAGATCAATAAAAAATGGAACATCTATCTATTTATCTATCTATCTATCTATCTATCTTTTTTTCTCTTTAGAAGAAACAGAGCTTGCTTTCTTGTACCCAGAGCAAAGAAAAAAAGCCACTGTTACGTCAGCTGACGCTCACATCTGCTTCCTGTAGAAAAGTGGAAAACAAATACAATGAAATGTTTTCTCTGTCTGCAGTCTTTCTTTTAGCCATTTTCGCTTCCTCCATTCCTTCCCTTTCTACGGACCACTTGAAAAACGAAAAAAAAAAAAAAAAAAAAAAAAATTTAAAATAAAAATAAAGAAGAAGCGCAAATCTTTCTCAATCATTTCATTTATTTTACTACATTTTCTTTTTTTGTCTGTTTTTCAGCGTTCTTTATTCGGCCCCATTTCACTTTTTAGGGTTTCACAGTAGAATATTGTAATGTGGTATACAGATGGTCTGCATCTGTGCACACACGCTTATATGGGGGCATAGATTACGTTTATGTATGCTTCTCTTATGTGTATGGGGATACTACCCCAAATTCCGGGGAACATAAAGACCGAAAAAGCTTCCTAAAAAATGACTATGAGTGTTTTTATTTCCTGGTGGAGTGATTTTTTGGGAGATATGTAAAATATCTGACGTGACTCGGAAAGACCCTGGGTAATTTAGTAGATAAACATTTTAATCATTCTATATGTTTTCCAAACATTTGAGAAGCACAGCGTATATGATTTGATATCATTGATTGTGAGTAGATTAATAAATTTAAGGTGAAATAGTCTACAATTGGTATTCAACAGTTATCTCCCTTAGAAATTATACTGATCGGAGTCTGCATGAAAGCAGGACCGACACAATTAAGATGCGAACTGGATTTGAAACTGAATGATTATTTTATGGGTAAGCATTTGTGCTGAAAGTTCTTTTTTAAAATTCTCAATATAATAGACATAATGCGAAATTACTCGTTGGGATACTTCACTCCTTCCTAAAATAAGATATTCAATATAAAAGTTTCATCGGGTTTTAAAGAAAGGAAAACATTAATCATAGCCTTGAAAATGATCAATGTTGGCTGGGGCTGTCGAATACACTTGACTGTACCTCTGCAAATGAATAAAACTCCCTACCGCCAACGAGTGTCCTGATTATAATGTTAAACTACATCTAATGATGAGGCTCCTGTTCTAAAGATCTGAGAAATATAGAGTACCTCTTCACTTACATTACTCCTAGATCCACTATGACCTGGATTTGTAGTGCCTGTTAGGGTTCAACTTCTGGGTAAAATAGAACTGTTCAATCATTTACAAAAGATTGTTATTATTATCATTATCATTATTGATATTATCATTAGTTATTTGAAACCATACATCTGTGTGTAGATTATTTGTATTACATTTATCTTATATTAAATAGAATTACAAGTTTTAAATAGTAATATTTGAAACCATTCAACTATCAGCCAAAAATCATAAATACAAAATAAAATTATTAATGCTAGATAGAAATACTTGAATCCGTTTAAATGTATGTAAAAATAATTAATATTAAATAGAATTATTAGTATAGGATAGAAATTCATGTGACCATTTAACTGTGAGCAAACAAATGACTAATAATAAAAATAATTACTAATATTAAATATAAATTCGACACATTTTTAACATCATTGCCTTTGCCAATCACGTAATAGTTTTCAAAAAAAAAAAAAAGAAAAAAAAAAAAAGAACGCTGACTGAACAGTTATGAGTCTTTCTTTCTCTATATATACTTCTTCTCTCCCGTTATTTTTATAAAAACACCCATCGCTGTTCTAGCAACATTTTTCACCATCTTAAAGTCCTCATGAAGGTTTATCAAGACTAAAACATTTTAACTAGATCTGTTGGAAAATTATTTGTATTAGATAGGAATACTTGATACCATAATACTGTGTGCAACTTATGTGCATTAAAAATAGTTTCTTGAAGCTCTATTAGTTTACTAAGGATAACAATTATTATCTTATTATTGTTACTTTAAGCAAGGACGAACTCATAAGTGACGTTCTTCCATGGAACTCTAACCTTCACAAGTGAGTTTGAGTCTCATTGGGTGCCCCATTCATATGGCCTTGTACCACATCTTAGCAAAAGGCTTAGTAAGTTACTACATATGGAAGTAATAGCGTTGGCTGACTGGCAAGGACTTATCCAAATCATCTCTGTGCGAACACAGGATCTAGTTTGGAAAACCTGCTGGGAGCGATGGACGAAAAGAACATGGACAGAGAGAGAGAGAGAGAGAGAGAATGAGAGAGAGAGAGAGAGAGAGAGAGAGAGAGAGAGAGAGAGAGTCGAGGAAATCCGTACTTGCAGCGTGACCCGATCATGTTTATCATTATTATATATAATTGCTTGCAAATTACTAGTATTAGTTAAGAATACTTGAAACCATATAACTGTGTGCAAACAAATTCAGTATAAATGAGTACTTGATTGTAATATTTGATACCATATATAACTGAGTAAAAATTATTAGTATTAGAAACCATGCATCTGTGTGCAAATTATTTGTATTAGATAGGAGTACTTGATATAATATAAGTGTGCACAAATAAATGATGGTCGTGTAATTTAAAATAAATGCAATGGAATATCAAAAATATAGTTTTGTTTACACTGAAACATTTACAAATGAATAAAATTTTGGCATTAAATAACCCATACTGATAATAGTGTACATTAATTGTTTTTGAATATATTTTTACTTCTATGCTTTAATATTATATCTTGTAGTAATTATCTTTAAATAAACATGAAATTTCACCTCATGTTTATATATATATATATATATATATATATATATATTGACAATGTAAAATTAAATAGATACAAATTCTTAATCTTATTATGGTGCTCAATATTTTGGATAACAGCATAAAATGAAAATAATAAGAACAACAAAAACAACACTAGTAACAAGAGCAACAACAATAACAACAAACACAACCTAACAAACAAACAAAAAAAAAAAAAAACTTTTGAAAACCTCTAAAATTGAACGGTCGTCACAAACCTTTTTAGATGATTTTAGATGATTTTCTGATGATCAATTTTGCTATTGTGAAACTGACAGTAATGGTAAAAGACCTGTGACGAATATTTAAAAAGATTAATACAAATGAGCTCATCCACGGTTAGTAATCGACTATATATATATATATATATATATATAGTCGATTACTAACCGTGGATACTAACAATATATATATATATATATATATATGGGCAATAAGACATTTTAGGAATTTAGGAATTCACTAGACAACCTATAAACCCAATAGGTTTTTGTTTTAACAGCACCCCATAATGATTTTGACACTTCTATTCAGGAAGAAATGAAGGGTTCTAATAACCATTTCAGAGTTATTCCAATTAAGAGTTTGTAGAAGTAAAAAAGTGACACTCGGCGAGATGCAGAACCCACAAAAACATCATTAACTTATAAATTTGATTTGAAATTGCGTTATTATCTAAGTTTATTTTAAATTTCTCAAATAAAATGATATAATGTTTATGGTTCGGTAACTCAGACACATACACACACAGATACATACTGACACGCACACGTGCACACACATTGACATACTTTATATATATATATACATATATGAGAAAAGTTAGCCAATATGGGAAATTAAATTAACATGTTTCGCTATTAGGATAGCTGCATTAGAATTAAAAGTGAAAATTTATTTCGCAAAAAATAAAGTCTAATTGTGACAACGGAGAAGAAGCATTCTGCTTTTTATTTTATCTGATTTCATCATTCTTTTTAAAATTTCGAGAATATTTTTATTTTTTCGTATATAATGTATTGATTATTTTGGTATCTTTTAATATAAGCTGTTTTGTTTCAGCTTTTGTTATGTCTTTTAGCATTCCACATTTCTTGTGTATTCATTTAGTGAGGACAGGCGATATATAGTAGAAACCTGGCCACTAATTAATCGTAGTGGTCTCATGCCACCATGTTTCCACAATATATTCCTTGTAAAATAAAATAAACAAGTCATATAATCGCGTCCAAAACTTAGCTGATACAGGATTTTTAAAATAAATTAATATCTGCGCATACAGATTTCGTTTTTGCGAAAAAAATGTTCATTTCTGATTCCAAGGAAGCAATTTTTCGTATTGTTTTCTTTCTATCTTACTGTCGAATTTTATTCCAAACTAAATATAAGAGTTTTCGTAGTATATATAGTTAAATAAACAAATAATTTTACAACGGAAGTAAATTTACCGTAAATCAAGCATAATGCAAGCCTCGTGATGTAGTTCAATCACTCAGTCTGCTCTGTTCAAAAATATTTATGTGATTCCTGAGATCCAGATGGGCTGGAAGGTCGAAAGGCTATCTTGAAACAAACGTGACTGACCAATCAGACCTGGCCGTGATATTATTATAGGTACAAGATAAAACGTTGTTGCTGCGGATAAATCCTTTTAACAGAGAAATCACAACGTCTAATTAATCCTTTTAAAATTCTTTTTACTCAGTTATTCCCCATTACTTAATGGATTCAAGTGTGATACAAACCAGGTCGTTCTTTTGATATCTTATCGGAAAGTGTGATAGAATAAAATGGGTTAGCTGCATGATCTCGTTCTATCACGAGATTTGGCAACTTTGGATGAAAGAAGAGAGATAATTAGACAAAGAATAATGAAGGAAGGCGTTCAGTTGGACAAAGAAGGTGGAAATTTGAGTGGTGTGTAAAGTCAGAGAGTTGTCTTAGATAAAGCTAAAATGGGAAGTTAAATGAATGAAATAAAACTGGACTACCCAAAAACGAAAGATATATGATAGAATAGAAATGTGGTTGACAAATGGTTATCTATAACAATAAGTGGAAAGAACTGGTTGGTCTGTTCTCTATAGACGGTAAATTGGTTTCATGAAGGGCTACCAAATTTGCAATGAATTTTTATTGCGAAATTATATACAATGTTTATTTATTCTAAAATACTTTCTAATGCAATTTCACAGTAAAATAATTTGCTATGCATTTTACGTAAAATAGTTTCCAATGCATTTTCGGATCAAAATCATTTCCAATGAATTTTCATAGTAAAATCATTTCCAATGAATTTTCATAGTAAAATAATTTCCAAAGCATTTTTACAGTAAAGTAATTTCTAATGCATTTTTATTGTAAAATTATTTCCAGTGCATTTTTACAGGAAACTTATTTCCTATGCATTTTTATAAAAGATCATTTCGAATACATTTTAATAGTAAATTCATTTCTAATGAATTTTCACATTAAACTAATTTCCAATGAATTTTTATCATCAATTCATTTCTAATGCATCTATATTCATGATTAGAAAGAGTGTGTCTGTCCTCTAAATACAGTCAAAAGATAGATGTAGACCAACTATATTTGGTTTACATACTTACTGGATCAAGGAGGTTTTAATGTAAAAGACTATTTCTGACGATGAAACGTAGGGACTCTCATAAAGAGAACATTTTAGTAATAAGCAACAATCAACAGAAAGCCATGTTGCCGCAAGAGGTTACAAAATGATGGGGACTCTGATAGTAATACCTCAAATAAAATTCCACGAAAACTACAATAGGCACATGGAGTATAAAACCACTGTTGAATAGAGGATGTTTTTCACTACTTCCAGCCAATATGGAATGATTTCGTTGCTCTAACCAAGTAGCTAAACTTATGGATGTAGTAACTCTTGTAATGAAAGCAAGTGAAGAGGCTTGGTTAGAGATTGAAGGTCTTGAAGGTCTGCATCTCAACAGTGAAATTAACCTGAAGTCAAATGAGGTTAGTCTGACACAGACAGAGAAATCATTGGATAGGAAAGATGATAAAGATAAAAATAGATAAGAGTATGTGAAGTAGACAACAAATGTACATAATTTCTTTCTTTCTTTTAATTTTCGTTATTCAGTGCCTATCTTTCTTTCTTTCTTTCTTTCTTTCTTTCGTTATTCAGTGCCTTTCTTTCTTTCTTTCTTTCTTTCTTTCTTTCTTTCTTTCTTTCTTTCTTTCTTTCTTTAGTGCCTTTCTTTCTTTCTTTCTTTCTTTCTTTCTTTCTTTATTCAGTGCCTTTCTTTCTTTCTTTCTTTCTTTCTTTTCATCCTTTCGATTATTTTTCTTTATTTCTCCTATGTTTTTCATTACTCTTTCTTTCTTTCTTTCTTTCTTTCTTTATTTATTTCTTTCTTTCTGTGTGAAAATTATTAGTTGGAGCCTTATATGGTTCCAACTAATAATATTCTATTAAGAATAGTTACTAAAGATATTATTGTTTACAAAAGCTTATTGTTTGTTATTAGTTACATGAAACTACATAGTTTCTTGATATACTTGATATGATTGGTGGAAAATTATTGTTATTAGATTGGGGTACTTGAAACAGTTTGCAAAAATGATTATTATTAAATAGGGATTGTTACTTGAAACCATATTATTGTGCATAATTCATTGATATGAAGAATATTTACAAATTACAACAGATTATTCTGGCCAATTGATAAAGTGGGTAGAGTGTTCGCCAATGACCCGGAAGACCGGCGTTCAATCCCTGGTCAAGTCATACCAAAGACTCAAAAAATGGCACTCGATATCTCCTTGAATAACACTAAGCATTATGAGGTACGTATAAAGGGTAAAGTGGAGCAATTCAGGGAAAGGAGTAGCACTCTCCCTTACACCTCAGCGTAGGAGCTAATGAAAAGACAGCCTTTTGGTCGTCCTCGATTACGGTCGCCAACTTTTACTTATTATCACTAGCTACTTGAAGCCATATTATCGTGCATAAATTATTAATATGAAGAATAGTTACTAATTACAACGGATTATTATCACTTGAAGCCATAAACCGTCTTGAAAAAAAATAACTTCGGCATTACACAATCCAACGACCAGTCAAACTAACATTTACAAAATATAAAATTATAATGGGTTTCCTGCAACCAAAAGATATCCTCGATTTTAGCGCATTGAGAGAACAACTTCGTTCTCCAGAGAGTAAATATGCGAGGGTCGGCTGAAAAGTTTAGAGGCTGACCAAGGTACTCACATGGAATGTGACGAAATATGGTTTATTTTTCAAATAGTACCCCTTTTTTTCATAGTCCCCTTTGCGGTCTACACGCTTCTTCCATTGGTGATGCAGAGCTTGGTTTCTATTAGTCAAAAAAGTCATCAATAACAGATACAACGTCATTACACATATTTATTATTTTGCCCCATAATTCACCCACAAACCTCACTGAAAAAACTTAAACAAGCAATTAGTTAAAGTTAAACAATCAAAACAAATAACAAATTCTTCAAAAAAAATTACATAATCAATAATAAAAATCAAAATCATCGTATTAAATCTGATGAGGAAATACCGTAGCGAACATAAAGATCAGAGCGATGTTAAGAAAAAGTCTAAACGTGAAATAACCTTTTATTTTAAAACTTCATAGAACATTTTAACAAGGAAAAATAAGGATATAGAGGTAAATTATGTAATTCCAAAATATAAAACTCAATCAACTTATTTTGATAAAGTTATAAGAATAAATATATAACATTCGAAAAAAAAAGATGATTAAAAACATCAGAACGATTAAATAAATCCGTAAAATTTAAGAATTAATTTGTATTATGAAAAAATATTTTAGGGTTAGAATATAAATTAGTGTATTTTCCTAAATTACACCAGCTCTTTTCCGGCTCTTGCATTGTAAACATGGCGGAAAAATCTATGACATCACTGGAACTTAGAAAACTGATAGTCAAGTTATGTAATGAAGATAAACTCTCGATTGGGGATATTTCAAAGACTGTGGGGAAATCTAAAAGTGTTCTTCACAATATTTTAAGAAAACTTGAGAAAACTGGGTCATGTGAAGCCAAGAAACCACCTGGCAGACCCAGGAAAACTACTGCAAGACATGGATTGATGATGAATAAAAAAAGGATCGATTTGCGACAGCAACCACTATCTCTAAAAGAATTAACCTTGGCATTAAAATATCAAGGCAAACTATTTTCCGAAGACTTAATGAAATAAAATTGAACAGCCGAGTAGCTTCTACGAAGCCTTGGATTTCTAAAAAGACCAAAATGAGCCTATTGAAATTTGCCACGGAACATGTCACATGGACTGAACAACAGTAGGATTGTGTTCAATTCAGTGATGAGTCAAAGTTTAACATGTTCGGTTGTGACGGGAGAGGGTTCGTTTAACGTAGTCCTAATGAACGATATTCGCCTCAGTGCACTAAAAGCAGCGTTGAATTTAGAGGAGGAAATGTGGTGGTGTTTGGTATGATTTCTGTGTTGGTACTGGACCTATTGTCAGGTTACACGGTAAAATTAACGCAACTGCACTCAAAGACATATTGACGTAATATGTTGTACCTAATTTGAGAACTGTAATTAATCAACCAGCTATATTTATGCAAGATAACGCTCCGTGTCACACAGCGAATTCTGTTAAGACATTTCTTTCTGAGGAGGATGTTACTGTTATGGAGTGGCCTGTTCAAAGCCCTGGCATGAATCCTATTGAGAATGTTTGGAAGTTACTAAATGAAAGAGCTAAGGAAAAGAACCCCCACCACAAAAAAAAAAAAGAATTATGGACTAATTTGAAAGGAGAATGGGAGAAAATAACTGTTGATGAATGCAAGACATTAATTCGATCATCTAGCAAAAGATCTCAAGCTGATATTGAAAGTAAAGGCATCGCGTACTAATGAATTATGAACGCTATTTTCATTTAGATATGATGTATCTTTTATTATAGAAGGAATTTGTTAATCTTTCAGGTGTTTTTGATTATCTATTTTTTTCGAATGTTATATAATTTTTCTTATAATTTTATCAAAATAAGTTTATTGAGCTTTATATTTTGGAATTATAAAGTTTACCATTATATCCTTATTTTTCCTTGATAAAATGTTCTATGAATTTTTAAAATAAAGAGTCATTTTACATTTAGACTTTTTCTTAACATCGTTCTGATCTTTATTCTCGCTACTGTATTCTCTATCCATTGTTTAGCAGGTAATAAAAATATGTGGGTGAAACTTCATGATCAATCAAAAAATGAGTTTATGAACACAAGAAAGACATGAAAATTAGTGACGAAAAAATATGTTTGCAAAACAGAGTTTTGAGAATAATCACAATTTTAACACTAAATACTCCAAAATGTTACTTAATATACATAATAAACAACATAGAAAGATTGTTTAATCTTGCATCATTTCTTATTATAAAAGAAGACCCGGGTTTTTTAAAACTTATATCCTTACTTAGTCTAATTAAGACTAAAATGTTGCAAGACCCCTTATTTAAATGAGTTAAATTTCATTAATTATTTATACTTATACTCTTTTTTAATGTTTTTCGACAGATCTTCAAATCATAATTCATCCTGAATTACAAATAGCAACACAAATTTTTTAAGAATTCTTTAAAAGTTTCTAAAAAAACCTTAAAGTCCCTCGCGAATACAAATATAAAAGACAAAAGATACAATATCACTTATCAACATTGCCCTGATAATGGTTTAATATAATAACCGAAAAGTTCAACATTAACAGATTATTTAACTTTAAACAAACTTATCAACTGAATGCAGTTTCTCATATTTCTATATTCACACACACACACACACACACACACACACACACACACACACACACACACACACACACACACACACACACACACACAATTTTAAGTTGTAAACCTTGGTTCTGTCACTTGATTGTAACGGAAAAACGTCAATTTGTTTTTGATATCTATGTGTTTATGTGTGTATATGTGCATGTGTTCATGTGTGTGTGTGTGTGTGTAACCCAGCAAAGAATGGCACATTAAATTCAGTTCAATCTACAACGATACGATTGTTTCGTAGGGTCTACATTCACACGTTGGAATTTTTTAAATCATCCAACTTGTAGATATAACGTAGGTAACTATGAAATACTAGTTAAAATCTCTCACCCTTTTCCTGAATAGGAATATCAGTCCCATTTTGGGCGTCTTTTATAATGCGAATCTAACGGATTTACGGCTAGTCTAACACGTGACAAAATTTGTTTATGCCTAGGCGTTCGTTAATTCTTTGACGAACACTTGATTTATATGTTTTTAAGTTGCTTAATCGTCATCGATGTAATTTTTGACTGTTCAGATCGGCTCACTTTATTAAGGCGGATTTCTTTGGTTACACTGGGCCAACTATAGGAATGACTTTATTCCGAGAAAAGCTTTAATCAAACGATGGAAGCACACACGTGACTTTTGTCTTCTGAGAGACCTGGGTTCAATCTCAGATCACGTCATACCAAAGACTTTAAAAATGGTACTTGATACCTCCTTGCTTAACACTCAGAAATATAAGGTACGTATCAAGGGTAAAGTGGAGCCATCCAGGGAAAGGAGTAGCGCTCTCCTCAACATCTCTGTGTTGTAGCTATTGTAAAGGGAGCCTTCTGGTCGCCCTTGACTACGGTCGCCAACTTCTTCTTACATATTTATGCAGACGATAATAATCTAATTACTTTTTTAGAAGATTTATTCATTTGATTGATTGATTGATTGATCTTGACGGTATGTCAACTTGTCTTGGATAATATTATATATGTATTTACCAATCCTTACGGATTAGCTGGAAGGAGAATAGTTGAATGCACATCTTTCCTTGGGGTATTATTGTTTTGTAAAATGTAAACAGCCTCGTCCAGAATTTGAACTCGGGTAACTGTGTTCATACGTCGGTGACCATCATGAACATCTCAATCGTCTAGCGTTATATCATGTCCAAATCAGATTGATTGTAATGGTATGTCAACCTATCAAGTGTTATTTCATGCCTAAAAGTTTGGAAATCGCTTTCATTATACTTTCATATTTACATCCTTTTATGAAGTTTCTTGAGAATTTTTTCGTTGCTCACGGTCCTATCGAATACGAATAATATTTAACATATCAATTTGATTCATAGAACCCTAATAGGTCAGAGTGGACCTGGGAGTAATGGATATGGTAGTGAACTCCACACTCTCCAAATCAACACAACTGTATCCTCACTACCAGATGCAGTTTACTTTCCAATCCAGGATCCCATTTTTGTGTGTGGGGGTCTTACTTATATAGGGGCTACTTAATTATAGGGGCTACAGTCAGGGTATTCTTAGCCCCGGCAAAAAGTATAAAATTTGGGTTCGTTCGGTTATTCGTCATATTAGATGACATTAGAAAAGTTTAGTTTTAACTAACTTCATTAAGATATAGAGGATACAGTTAGAATATTCTAAGACCTGCCAACAGAGCAATTTTTTGTTTGGTTGTTAATTTATGATGCATAATAATTCATCAACAACATCGAAAATATGTTTTCTTCAGTAGGGTTAGGGTTAGGTTTAAGCTTAGGGTTTGGCCTCTTAAAAAATATCCTCATGAAATGACCCATTTTGGACGATCGAAAAGAATTTTTGTTCATAAATTTAACCTCAGTTCCTTTTAGGATAATTTTTTAAAAGATATTGCGGCGTTTATCTGCGTCTTCGACGAAGCACTTCATATATAAACATCCATCAACTTCAAAGCATACCAAGCTCTTTCATCTTTCAAAAAAAAAAAAAGAAGAAAATAACGCTTCAAATTTATTAGTAATTCTCTAAGGAACATTCTTCCTTACTAAGCACTGTGGCTGCATCATTCCTAAACCCTGTCTCATTCTCTTGTATCATATATATATATATATATATATATAAAATGCTCATAAGTACTTGAACAGATAGACACTTTGTTCTAATTGCTTGTTTCTGAGAGTTATAAAAACAGGAAGATTATGCAAGAAAAAAAAAATGGACAAATCTTATCGCACTCAGCAAAACAAAGCATACATTTAGTCATTTTTTTTTTAGTTCTGAATACTAAATTTCTGGATTTTTTTATTTTTAAATAAGGATCTCTTGTTTAGCATTGGTGAAAATACATTGCCAATGGTATTGATTACTCGAAAAAAAACTTTTTTAGCTGAAAATTTGCTCTATCCAACGGTATTATTGTGTGCCCTGGATTCGTTTCTGTGAAAATAAACTGGAGGCATTACTTTTGGAGCTCCACTCGTAATTACACTTATTTTGAGATTAATGAAATAGACAATGTACATAGTTCTTTCTTTCTTTCTTTCTTTCTTTCTTTCTTTCTTTCTTCCATGATTTTCATACTTCCTTCTTATATTTTAATTCCGTTCTTCTATGCTTGTAGCTATTAAGGAAAAACGAGATAATTAAAAAAGACTTTCTTACTTAAAATAAGAAATCCAACAAACACTAACGAAATACAAGAAACCTCTGAAAGAAATAACAAAAAGACAACTTGAATACATTCAAGGTCAAATTAATAAAATCAGAAATTCAGTAGAAGATAAACAATCCCAATAATCATGGCAGACAATAAATGAAGTTTGTGGCCGGAAAAGCACCTCAGGATAAAAGCTAAAAGCTGAAACTCAAAAAGAGACTTCAGAAGATGAAAGAACATTTCAAGAATTTGCTTGGAAACCATTCGGAAATCACAGATAAACCAACTAAAGAAATTAAAAATATCCAGCTTGACACCAGACTTTGGAAGTTCACGGAGGATGAAATCGACGTAGATCTGAAAACAATTAAAATGAGAAAAGTTGCTGGTTTCGAGAAATACCTCCTGAAGTAGGGAAGACAAATGAATTTGATGACACTTCTTTGATTATACAATGCGATAAAAACAAAACACAATAAAGAAATGGATGAAAGGCTGCATCTTCCTTTTTCGAAGTACTGTTACCACTCCAATGATGCTCTACAAAAACACGAAAGCAATGGCTCGCAAACCTGATTGTGATGCTGACTACTCTGACATTGTCACTAGAGTTTCGTAAGGTGATACACTGGCACCAGTTCTATTCATAAGCTGCAAATATCACGTGCTGCAAATATCAGTAGATCTAATGAAAGAAAATGGTTTCACCCTAAGAAAAAAAGGCTGGAAGTTGATGATATCGCGCAGAATCTATTACTGATGCAGACTACGCAGATAATCTAGCGCTTCTTGTAAATACCCTTGCTCAAGTCGAATCTCAGTGGCATAACCTGTGTTTCAATAAAAATGGTATTTTCTCTTCATTAAATGGCAAGCCTATGAAATCAGTCCATCTGTTCATATACATCGGTAACAATATCTCATCACCTGCAAGTGATATCAACAGTTGCATTGGTAAAACATGGACAGCTATCGACAGTTTATCGAGCATATCGGAATCTGATCTTTCTTATGAAATAAAACGAGATTTCTTCCAAGTTGGGGCCGTGTCAGTACTATTGTTTAGCTGCACCACTTGGACTTTAACGACACTTTCAGAGAAAAAAGCTCGATGGAAACGACACCAAACTAGTACATATTGTTTTGAACGAATTCTTGAAGCAGCATCCAACAAAACAACAGTTGTACAGCCATTCACCTTCATTTCACAAACCATCCACACATGACAAGCAAGACATGTCGGGCATTACTGGTGAAGTAAGGACGAACACATAAACAACGTTCTTCAGTGGTCTACTACACATAGATAAACCAGTGTGTTCTGATCGGTAAAAGTTTACTTTCATCAGTTTTGTGTAGGCACTGAATGCCATTTAGAAGACCTAATAAGAGCAATAGTCGACTGGGCGGATCGAGAGAGAGAGAGAGAGAGAGAGAGAGAGAGAGAGAGAGAGAGAGAGAGAGAGAGAGTCATAAGAATCCAAGCTGTCAGCATGCCTTGATGGTGATTATGCTTTTCTTTCTTTCTTTCTTTCTTTCTTTCTTCTAAGTTTTCTTTTTTTTCTTTCTTCCGTCTAAGTTTTTCTTTCTTTT